>JAQGBH010003136.1:0-21049 GCA_034698265.1 Sminthurinus aureus | reverse complement strand
GTATGATATAGGGGTCAAAAGTCTTAGAATTTTTTCTAGTATTTAATAAAAATATCAAAAAAATTTTACGAATTTTGCTGTTCAAATCTTTTTGATAGCATTTCGAAGATACTCATATATAATTTGCAGTGTACGGTGTGCATAAGCATGGAAAAAAGGAATAAAATCATCATAATTGTTTCATCAGTTGATTACACGCTCATATTACTCATTCCAAGTCTCTAGTATATATCTAGAATCTAGTGTCTATTCTCGAGTCTCGAGTCTCTCGTCTTGAGTCGCAGGTCATAAAGATTAGACAAAATGATGGAAATATTGGTAAACGATAATTTATTACCCTCAATTCTTCATCTTTTTAAACGTTGTTTCAGGATTTTACCCAACACACAAGACACACAAGACACAGGCTCAACACAGCACGCAGCTAATTACACAATTTACAATATAAGTGCATAGTGAAGCGTGTATATTTTTGAAGGATTACTAAAATAAAAAGAAAACATGATTCATGATTCAGGCCTTTTACAATTACAAACTGCACAAGACAAAACTCTCTTTTTATCACTATTCTACATTCTACTGTATAGATATTTTGGAGTTTGGAGTTTAGAGTTTGTAGATAGAATATTTCGTAAATCTGCATTTTTTCAGCTCTCACAAGGACAAGACAAGAGACAAGTCAGGGCAAAGAATAATGAAATGAATGGTTTTATTCAGAATTCAGAACAGAAAATGAGGAATGGAGGATTTGTAGAGAATGGAAAATGGAAAATATACCACAGAAAATAGAGAAGGAAGAAGGAAGAATGAAAAGCAGAGGTTTTAAATAATCACAGGATTATTTCATAAAGTTTAAAAGTTTGGTTTCTGTTTCTGTTTGTGTTTGAGAAAATAATACAGATAACACAGATATTTCTTTTCTCTCACATGAATCCAAATCCAAATCCAAAAAATCCAGGAACCGAAGCAAAAGAAAGAGCGAGAGCAGATTGCAGATATTCAAATTTGTATAAATGAAACGTCTGTAGTCCGCAGTCTGTACTTTGTGACTTGACACGGGAATCTTTTATGCAGTTATGCAGAGGCAGATATTATTATCATCGTTATTATTATCATTATCATTATTATCATAACTGTGGCCAGAGAAAGAAACAGAAGACAAACAGAGAAACAGAGAAAAAGAGAAGACAGAGCAGAATTTTTGTTTATGAAAAATAACTTTTGAGGTTTGAGTTTTGAGTAATGCCATGCACCGAAAGAAAGACAGCAAAAAGAATGAAAGAAAGAACAGTCGACGCTTTAAAAAGATGTGAATGTAGAATCTAGAATGTAGAATCTATGCAAAACTTTGAAAAGGAGAAGAAAGAGTTAAACAAATGTGCATAGAATACAGAATCAAAACAGAGAATCTAAATACCTCGACACTCACAAGGGTTATGTGTATTACAAATGTTCATATTTCTGCCTCTTGTACATTATACATTATACAGAGATGCCCTCCTGCTTTGTTATAGTCATAAAAATCGGAATCGGAATCTACATAGACTAGAGACTAGAGACTCGAGACTCGAGAATAGAAAAGAGAGAACAAGAAGCTCTTGTTTTTTCTCATCTCTTTTCTTTCTTTCTTGTTTCTTGTGTTCAATCCAAGGTTTTTTTAATAAAACATTCTAAATTCTATAGATAAACGTCCCCGTCAACCCTCAAGACTCAAGAATCAAGACTCAAGACGAAGAAGAATTTACAATTTACTAGACATTTATACTTTGTAGTTTTTAGTAAAACAAGAAAATTGTAATGTAAAATCCAAGTGTAAGTTTTTGTTTTTTGTGAAGGGAAATTAGGAATTATGCAAATTGCGGAAAAGAGTGAAATGTGAGGACAAAAGTCAAAGGTACAGGGAATATATTATGCCTTGTACATTCTAGATTCTAGATGCTCGATTCTAGACTCAAGACTCTTGACTCAAGAATAGTTTTTGATTTTTTTGCTCGGGAGATTTTGGGTGCCAAAGAGGATAATCCACGAGTATCATTAGTTAGAGATTGAAAATACGTATCCTGTACAATATACAATGTACATTGTAGATTGTGGATTTTAGACACATTTAAATGGATCTAATGTGATGCTCCATCCTGCAAAACATATCGTCATCATGTCGACACATTCCTACCACTCACACTCAGCCTAACAGTCACAAAGTCTCCTTCGCTACCTCTTTTCTTCCACGTACTTTTTCCACAATCCACAATCCACAAGAAAATTACTACTCCAGCTCACACATATGTTGTATCTCGTCCATTACCGTTCATCCTACAGCCTACAGCCTACTTTGTAGATACATCCGATATCCAAATCACTCTCATTCTCATAACCAAAATTACACACAACACACAACAAACTCCATTCTAGATACATTTCCATTTTCTGGGTGAATCTAGAATCTAGAATCTAGAATCTAGAATTGAGCAGAAAAAAGAAAAGAGAAGAGTAGAAACTATCTAGAAACAAGGATTTTATGGAGAATTGAGAATTGTAATCCTCTTAATGCAACCATTCGCCAGTCACCATTCACCAATGTATCTACATATTGTATTTATCTTACAATGTGGCTCCATTTTTCATTACAACGTCACCAATCAACAGCCATCAACATTAACAACAACATCAACATGCACAAAGTTGAACCGTGATCCATTCTCATTTATACATAAGTATTTTTCCTTCTTTTCTTTTTCAATTTTTGGCAAGTCTACAATCACGTCACAATTCACTTTGTAGTTTCAAGTAGTTAAGTCTGAAGTCGTGCAAGTTAATTTGAATATTCAATATTCAATATTCAATACTCAATGCTCAATACACTTGACTTGACTTTTTGTTTTTTTTATTTCGTTCTTTTTCTGTCTTTTGTTTTTGTATTTTTTCCTCTTTATTTTCAGTGGTCTCTCTGTTCTTTTAAATTGAATTTTGAGAAGACAGTTTCTTTTTTATTCTATTCTGTTTGTTTGTCCTCAGAATTGATTCTTCATCCTCAACCCTCAACCCTCAACTTTCAACTTTCAAATCCTCACATGTTCAAAGTTCAAATGTTAAAATGTTGGGAAAAAGAAACATTTTTCATCGTCCTTCTTGGTTGAAAATGAATCTCATCTCAAATCTCATCTAGACAACAACAAAATAAACAATTTGGAACTTGGAATTCTAGATTTTAGATTGTGTAAACAGTAAACAAAGATCACATCAGATCATTTAGACAGTCAAACCGATAGAGATTTTTTTAGACTCTAGATTTTAGATTCTACAAGCTAGAATCAAAAAAACAAAAACAAAACCAAGTGAAATGATTCTTCTTCCTCTTTTTCTTCTGTCAAATAATAAAAACAACAAGGATAATAATGCTCAAGTTTTGCCATTTGTAATCATCACAATTGTTATTAAAATGACTAAATAATCATAAAGTAGACTTTAGACTTTAGACGTTAGACACTTGAAAATTGTACAAAAAAGTTACAAGCTCAAAGATTTTTTATTTGAAATTTGAATGTTATTTTATTTTATTTACTTCAGCTTTGAATGTGACAGAGTAAAATTCGAATGAAGAAATGACAGCGTTTTAACAATACACTTTACAGTTTACAGTTTGTAGTTTGCAGATGGATACAATAACAAGAATAGAATAAGATAAAATAGAATGTGTAATGTAAATTGTACATTGAGGAGGAAGTAAGAAGTGAGTATGAGTAGAATGTAGGTAGGATGATAATAGATAATAAATGTGAGATATTCATCATCCTTACATAATATTCCATTTCATTCCATTCTTTTTACATGTATAATAATGTATGGGGTAGACGGAGGATGGATATTGGATACGAGATACGAGACACTACATTCTACATTCTAGAATCTAGAATCTAGACTCGAGATAGATGCAACAGGAGAACAAACAAACTTGATCCGAAAAAGGGTCGTCTTCGTCAAAGGGAGAAGAGGAGAAGGAGAATGGGGAGAAAATAGTTGTTGGGCTCAAAGTGGCAGAACAATTGCAGTAGAACGTAGAACACAAGGGAAGAGATCGGAGTAGAACAGAGCAGAGGGCAGTGGAAAATGGAAAACAGACAGGCAGTTAACAAAAGGGATAAAAGACAACACAAGTAGCAAAAAGGAAATGTAAGGAAGGAAGGAGAAGGAGAATCCAACTCTTCACAACAAAAGACGACCAGACCAGATCCTTTCTTCCACATAAAATACAAACACTGTGTAGATTCTAGATTCTAAATGTACAAGTACATACGTATAAAATCCACAATCCACAATCTACCATCTACCATCTACAATGCCATACAAATACAATACACAATACACAATACAATACAATAAATCGGGTACAATAAGTCGGCGAAATGTACACAAAAAAATCCAACACAACACAACACACACACTGTTGCATCACATCACATCTCAGCTCTGAATCTGAATCAGAATCAGGGATTTATACACACGTACAGTACATGTACATTTTCTAGTGCTATAAATACGTGTGTTTTTTTGGGTGCTCTACTCTCTACTCTCTACTGTGTGTGTGTGTGTTGGATGAGCTAAATGGGCACCTGGGTTCTCACGTTCGCTGACCTATTAACCATCCACCAAATCTCTCTCTCTGTCTGCCTCTCTTTCTCTCGTGTACTCTACTCTTTTTTATGAGAACAATTGCAAGAACCCCTTCCTTCTCTTCCCCATTCTTTTCCTTTCTCTTTTTCTCTGTCTTTTATTCTCATACTCATTCTCATTGCCGTTTTCATTTGCACTCTCCATCGCCATCTCAATCTCTGTCTCTTTGAAATCTCTGTCTCTGTGCCTGTATCTGTGTCTTGCATGGACATGGACATGCACTATGAACTACATTGTAAAATCCATGTAATAATAATATCAGATCCACATCCACATCCACATGTGTCATGGATCATGGAAAACTGAGCATTACACCACAAGGAAAATGTATAGAATGTTTTCCCCCTTCCTTTCCCTTTTCCTCTTTTAGCCGAGATATATAATCATATAATATAATAATTGTCATATAGATACCAAAGTACGAGTCTCGAGTCTCGCACATTTTCTACACCCTTTACCCTAAAATAAAATGGCTAAAAAATAACAAGCGTAATTTTGAAATCTATACGTTCATCAAGCATCAAGAAATGGGAATACGGAAGAGGAGCAAAAGAACACAAGAGCAAGAGCAAGAGCAACCAACAGCCGAACGCCACTTTTTTATCTCTTTTTTAGTTCTCATACCCCATTCCTCATTCCTCATTCTTCATTCTTCATACAGAAGATGAAGATGAAAAAGGGAAAGCAAGGGGACAAAAACAAGGACAAGGCCAACAATAAGAATAAGAACAAGAGCAAAGTTCTACCCTTTTCATTTCAAATGTATCATGATATTTTCACCTCTAGAATCTAGAATCCAGAATCTAGAATCCAGAATCCAGTGGGTTAAAATTAAAAACTCAAAGCTCAAAGCTCAAAAAAACAACCCTATCCGATACACATTTACGGAGGTACACAGGTATTCTATATTATGATGCTGCTGCTGTTGTAATAAATACATCCGATCGTTATACATTTTATTTTTGTACAATTCATCCCCAAAAATGGGTTGGGATGTGTAAAAAGTAAAAAGGAGTATTGTTCTTTTCCTTTCATGTAATATTATTCGACGATCTATTCTCTGTTCAATGTTCATGTTGGAAATCCTGGGACAAACTTTGTATGCGCCAATTGTGGTAAAGACCTTTAATACCTTGCTCTTTTTTTGCCAATACCCATTTCAACCATTTTTACTTTTTTTACGTACCTTTTTTCACCTAGCTTTCGTATTGCATAAAAAATCCCTTGGTAATTCAATTCTCAACCGAAGACAGTTTTGAGTTTTGAGTTTCGAGTTTTGAAACTGAGACTGAAACTGGAATTGAAATATCTATGCAAATTTCCTTTTCCTTTTTTCCTTTGTTGTCAATTGACAATAATTGTCAAAGATATCTGTGTTCTGTGTTCTGTGTTGTAAACTGTAAACTGTAAACTCTAGGTTCTAGGTAAGATGTTTCGTGTTGTTTTCATGAAAAGTAAAAATATAAATAGGAAAAAAGAATTTACAATAACATTAGAAATTGGGGGAAAAGAGGTTGTGTGTTGTAGATAGGCTTGCAGTCAGCGTTCAGTAAGGAATATGCATATTGTATAAGTATTTATGCATTGGAAATGTGAAATGGGAAATACGAGTAACTGCTGGAAAATAATGCATATGATAATGTAGTGTGTAAAGTGAGATGGTGCAACTGTACAGTGTACAGTCTACAGTCTACATGATTCTGGTGTGGTGTCACCCTGTTGACAGATGAGCGACTGACAAAGTATCGTTTCACGGTTAATTTTGAGACGACTTTCCGATATCTTATCTTTCTACTGTCTACAGTCTACAGTTTACAGTCACAACTTGTGAACTCCAAGGAAGAAAAAAGGAAAAGAAGAAGACAAAGTGAGTTGATATTGAGTATTGAGCATTGAGCATTGAGTACAGTTCTATGCTTTGTGCTCTCTGTCACTAACTAAACAAAAGGGTGAAATGTGCTAAAAATGTGACATTACCTTCTTCTTCTTCTTGTTCTCCCTCTTTGACTTTTCCTAGTTTCCTAGTTTCTCTGTCTTCTCTCTTCTTTCCTCTTTGTCTTTGTTTTTGACTACTTTTTCTTTTCCTTCTTTTTCTTCTTCTTGTTTTTGGTTTTGAGCAAAGTTAGAAGCAAAAGACAGATGGAAGAGACGGAGGACGGAGGTGAAAGAAAGGAACAAGATGTAAAACTGGCAATGAAAATCCAAGAATGTTTTATTTTATGTGGTTGACTGAACCGTTTGGTCTGACTCCGCTTGGTTTTTGGTTTTTGGTTTGGTTCACGAGGAGAGATAAGAGTCAAGACTCAAGACTCAAGAGTCAAACTCGTTGACGAGACACACAATTCAATTTCAAGCTATAGATTTTTATAGATGTTGAACAATTCGGATTGTACTCTTTCCACAATGTACAATACACAATACTCAATACACAATGTTGTAGTTTTCTCTCCGTTTCGGAGCTCTTTAGATCTCTCTCATTCTTTACGGATGTATGGTGTATGGTGTATGGTGTATGGATAATGGATAAGTAAGAGGAGCTCAAACAAGCCGCAAAGTGCGAAAGAATGCCAAATATCCCGAGTAGAAGAAGAAGACACAGCACAGGATAACACTGGAAAGTAGTAAGTAGCACAATGTACAATGTACAAGGGGAAAGTGGAGGAGAGCAACTTAGTTATTGAGATGAGTTGGAATTGGAGCGCTCACTTAAGGAAACAAAGGGTTCCTCTCCCACCATCAACTTGTCACAACAAACAATCACGGATCTTCTCCCTCTTTTACTATTCTCTTCAACCACAAACAAAGATAGATACTCTACAATTCTACATTCTCTCCCAATCCCACCGACATACATCAAACACCAACCTCCAAACACTAAACACCAAACACCAAACACCACTTACAGCTTTTATTTATTTCCCCTTGTTTTGTTTTAAAAGTCCACCGCCAATCCAGTGGGATGCACAGATATTTCACGTATTGTTTTCTCTTTCTAATCCAAATGCCACTTTTTAACTACCATTTATCAGCATTTACTCTCCACCGTCTACGCTCTATGCTCTATGCTCTCCGCTCGCTTCACTAAAACAAATACACGGGAAATGTAGGGGAAAATCCTGCCTGTTGCATCAACCGTCAACCGTCAACAGTCAACATTCACATTAAAATCCAGTACTCATTTTACTTGGTCTTTTTCACAATTCAAGATTCCACTTTTTTACAATAGAATTATTACTACTTTTAACTGGTAGTTTCAAATGTCAATATCAATATCATTAAACACGTGTGAAAATGACGGGCTCATTTTTCATTTCACCATCGCTTCAAAATCCAACGAACGCTTTTGAGTTTGCAGGGTAGTTGACTTTTATTTTTGCAAACAGCAGTACTTTTTCTCTCTACTTTTTTTGGCCGTTTTTGTTCCGTTTTGTTTGATGTTCACTTTATGCAAATGGTAGGATTTAGGGATGTTTCACATGTAAACACAATACACAAGAAGGAATACAAATTGTCGTGCATAGATTTTCTTTCTCCGTACTTACTTTGTCATGTCTATAATGTTCAATGTCCACGAGTTTGATGTCCATCCAGAATCTAGAATGTAGAATGTAGAATGTAGAATGTGGAAGCGTGATAAAAGTTTAAAGAGAAGAAGACTAGTGATACGCAGTTTCTTTTACCTACTCTTCACTCCTCTTCACTTTTTTACCATGGACAGTAGACACAAATTGTATCATTAAAAATTAATGAGGATCCCCTTGTGAATAAAATAGACGGTCACTGTACACTGTACTCGTTTCTACTCTACTCCACTCTCAAGGGTTCCGGTTCCAACTTGGACACTCGTGAACACTATCAACTGTCAACTGTCCAATGTCAACTGCCCTCCTGTGACTACTATTTTATGTTAATGGTCCTACAATTGTCCAGAGTCCAGAGTCCCGAGTTCCCAGAATTTTTCTTCTTCTCAATATTCCACATCAATGACGATTGGACACTTTGACTTTGACTACGTATTTTTTCCGCGCACTTTGTTTTGTTTTCCACTTCTGTCTAGAATCTAAAATCTAGAATCTAGAATGTAGAGCTTAGAACACTTTTCAACTTATTATTATTAAGGCTTTAAAATGGAATTATTGAAGATTCTTATAAAGAATTTAGATATTTGATCGTGATGATGAGGATAAAAATATCGAGTAGAGGAACAAGGAAATAGGAATGATGAGTCTAGGATTCTAGGATTCTAGGATTTCGGAAGGTTCAGCTAAGTGTACAACCGTACATTTTGGCCTGTCTGTGTATGTGAATGTGAATGTGAATGTGTGTGTGTCTGTGTCTGTGTCAGAAAGAAATTATGATTTGAGATTTGAGAGAGCAGAAAAGGACCCGAGTGAATGTACAATGTAGAGTGTAGAATGTACATTGTACATGTATTGCAGACGGACAATAGTGCTGCGAAAAGAAAGAAAGAAAGAGAGAGAGAGAGAAAGAAAGAAAAGAAGAAGAGAAGACGGGGGGAGCTACAGAACACAGAACACGTAGCTCCATTGAAAAGAGACACACATTCATACATATCTACAGAATACAGAATATTCTATCTATATACACACATCAAAACCACCATACCATACACCAATTGCATTAGGTACACTGTACACTATACATGTTATATCACAGCTTGTAAAGATGAATAAATAGTAAATAGGGAACTCAATGCAATGCAATATATGTACAATGTACAAGGGAAGGAAAAGACTGGAAGACTGGAAGTTTGTTCGTGTACATCATCATCATCATCATCATCGTCATTGCCTTGAATCTTGGATTGCATGGCTTTTTGTGCTGAGGTCCAGCTATTTAGTTCACCCATATCATATAGTATATATGTAACATTTACTATTATACTTTATTATATACAGTCCACATGATCGTCATTCAGAATCAGAGCACTACTGAAAACTGAGTAGAAAAAGAGTAGGGTGAACTTGCAGAGGACAGAGTACAGAGAGTATCATGATTGTCAGGATTCATTCCTTTACTTTACTACATTTTATAGATATCATGCATATGTATCAAATACATCACATCATTTTTACACAGGACAACAACAACAATAATAATAATAATAAAAATAATGTGGAGCAAAATTTAAGGTAAAAGTCTACAGTCTACACACTACAATGTACAAAAGTATAAAGCACAAAGAATTGGACTCGAAGGGAAATAGTACATGTTCCATCTTCCTTGTATATATTTTTAGCTGCTAGTTTTAGTTTTCTATGTATTTGTTATGTGTCTCAGACCTGGGATACATCAAATACCAAATTCCATAGGAGATGGATCGAGACTCGAGAATAGAGAATGAAGAATAAAGAGTGGAGATGAACTAGGAAACGGATCACTTCCCTTTTCCTCTTCCTTTTTACATACATATAAATACGTGTATAATGTACCTATAATAGTACACCTTAAATAACTAATAGAATAAATGGTAGGTAGATTCTAGATTCTAGATTCACTATTCTCTATTCTCTGCTCTGGATATTGTGCACAAAAGACCTACCTGCCCGACTTACATAATTCATTTTAGACACTAGATTCTAGATTGAGTGAAATTAGATGAATTAGTGAATGAGTCTAGAGTCTGGAGTCTGGAGTCTGGAGTCTAGAGTCTAAGTTGCTCCTGTTCATTGTTCATTGTTCATGTTTTAAATCTATATATATAGCAAGTCGATGTAAAAAATATATAGTTTCATTTGTATCCATGATCCATGATCAATGGTTCACCTCTTCTTCTATATTCAGTATTTATCCGGATTCCATAGTATCAAGTGGTGAATAGGTATTTGTATACATGTGTGGTATATGTTATATGTACGGTGCACTGAACTAGGAAGAGGAAAGAGGACAATAGACAGTAGACATGATGCAAAAAAAGGAATGGATAAAAGCATGTAGAATACAGAATAATGTGGAATAATATGGAATGAATCCATCCATCTCTTTTTCTTTTCATCTGTTACATTTCTTTTCCCTCTCGAATCTCGATCTAGATTTTAGAGTCTGGATTCTGGATTTTAGAGTCTAGATTTCCAGATGAATAACACCAGACCAGTCATACAGATGAGACACAATACAATAAGGAGGTATTAAAAGAAGGATAACAATACCTTTCCCTTCTTTCTTATTTATTTACCAACAGCAAAATATCAACTAAACGAGCCCATCAGACATCAGCCAGCCAGCTTCTCTCTTGTCTCTTGTTTACCTTACCAGCATCAAAAAAGTTGGAACTACTAGAGTATGTGTAATGTACGCAGTACAATGTACAATCCACAATACATGATCATGATAGATGGCTAAATAGAACAATGAACAATATGAGACCGAATTATACATTTTTACCGTGTGAATTATTCTCGCTCTTATCTGCACTCGTATAAAATACAAATGTAAAACAAGGTGCTTAAAACCTCATGTTACATCTCAAACTTAGCAAGAGACTTCTGGGGACATCTAAATCCCAAACACCGAAAACACCGAAATACCGGGAGCCGAAAATCCGAAGTTGCACAAATTTCTTCCACAACGCGACGCTTCTGACATCTACCCTTTTCTTTGTAAAACTATTCAACCGGTTTTGATTCTAGATTCTAGATTCTAGATTCGAGATTTTAGAAAACCGTTCTGAAAATCTGAAACGTTTCCAAAGGACAGTCAAAAATTAAAAACTTACCGGTTTCTCTCTCTCCTATTTTGTTTCTGTCACTTGTTATTTTCCTGTTATTCAATTCTATGGTTTAACAACTCACAAGCAAGAGTATTCTCAATTGTCAAAGGTATAACTTTACTTGACTCTTGACTCTCTTTGTCCGTCTTTTTCGGGCTACGTGACAATTACAGAAACATTTTGAACGCACTCAAGACTCAAGACTCAAGGTTCAAAACTCAAAACTAGAGACTCGAGACTCGAGGCACAAGACACAAGACACATTGTTTCTATTTGTATGAAATACATTGTCTAAATAGATTTATCATATTTCAGATTTACTGTTTTGTATATAGTGTGTGAGTACGTTAAATTGTTTTTTTTTCATGAGCCTATTGCCTATCGCCATTAATGTTGCTACTATTATTTTGCACCAGGGTTAGAAATGGGAAGCAAATTGCAAATTCAGCATGATATTGATATTGATTCTTCTTTTCTGCACACTTTGTAGTTTGTGCTTTGTAGACAAGAGACAAGAGACTGGAAACAGTTTGCTCCTGCATATGTGAATTAAATAAGCCCAGAAGGATTAGAAATCCGGCGAGTATTGTTTCAAACTACACTCTAGATCAACAAACACTAGACACTAGACACTAGACACACTAGAGAGAAATTGACACCGGCGACAACATTGTGTAATATCCAATGCTTTGTTGTTTACTACACATTGTAAATGTAAATGTCGTATAATAAATTTTGTAAAAATACACATTACACATAGAGATTAAAAAGAGGATTGGGAATTGTAAAACCCTGTTATTTCATCCCTCATTTAGAATTCGATCTTATTCTAAATATATATGCATCTCGATCACTATGAACAAAAGCTTCAAGGAACGAGCTTCCGTTGAAAAACATTGACAACATATTAAATATTGAAACAAGTATCAGAAAGTATTTTAATTACAAGTGTAATGTGTAATGTGTAGGATGTACGAATGTAGGATGCCTTTAAATAATAAAACATAAGCCATCATTATCTTGCCAGTAATCCTCATTATATTATGTATTATCTATCTGTAATCTCTAATCTATTGTGTCAGATGAAAGATGGAAATAAAAATAATAATAGTAATAAACTTGATATACATTGTGATTTTAAATGTCACATCGGCTCTACAACAATAATAAATATAATAGCATTATTTTCCAGATTCCAGACAGATTATGTACGTAATAATAATAACGAATGTATGCAAGTTTACTTAAACATTGAATGTACGATGTACATAATAGAAAATGTTGTTACATCGTCGTCTGGTAAGATGAACTCATAATTGTAACTCTGCAAAAGTCGTCACAGCTATTTACCAAGTACACATGTATTTATAATATTATACATAATAATATAATAATATATTTATTATTCATTAGTAGTGATTTGACTTGGAGCGTAGACAATCGACATTCAACATTCGACATTCGACAAAGGACAAAGGACAATGTTTCAAAACTCAAAATTGTCTTGATGACATCATCATATTCTAGCAACGATTGAGAATTGAGAATCGAGAATTGAGACGGAGTCAAGTTCCTCATTACTCATTGTGCATTGTAGTTTGTAGTTTACACGGCCTGGCTATGTCATGTCAGTCATTTTCATTTCAAATATATTATGTACAAATAAATATCTGTAATACTGTGTGAAGAATCAAAAATCCAATCTCAGCTTTCAGTTCATTGTCAGCAAAATCAGCATTTTGGAAACAATAAAACTTGACTGGAGACATTTTTATGGACTCTTGACTACACATGAGAAAAGTGAGTGTATGTGGATAAGTATGCATGTAAATTCTGTTCGCCATCTCGTATTTCTATTTTGTATTTCTTTGAATGCAAACACAGCACATCTTGATACATATTATTGTATATATTATGCATAGTTGTAACTGACGAACAAGGGAAGGAATATGAGTCATCAAACAAAACTATGTTTCAACTTTCAGAGGTCAAAATATAATCATGCTTATAATACTTAATTCATAATGTTCAATTGTACATATTTACAAAGTTCAAACGTATGTGTATCTACTTTTTGTCAATTGTATAATATATTGCCTATTGTATTGTCGCATTAAGAAAAGAGGGACAAGGTAAAGAAGTCACAAGAAACTCACTCTCTGATTACTAAGGCTTCTCATGTCATGTCTGATTCCGAATCTCAAATTTCTCACAAAATCTCAATTTACCTCTGCTTTCTAAATATACTATGAATTAAAAAAATAAGTTTTACAGATGCCCAATCATCGACAATCGACAACCAACCATTTATAGTTTATATACATTCAAGTATTGTATTATTTATTATTATTTATTATCAAAATCGAAAATTGAAAACAAGACAAAACCACATGCATTTACATTTTACGTACAGAGAATTAATTAATTAATAATTATTACAGATTGCAGAGAACTGGAACAGAATTTATTCTACGGAGCTACAAAATAAATCATATTAAGCAGTGCTTATAATTATTATTATATTATGACTCTTTCATCTTTGTATCCACGCAGAAAAATAATAAACAAAGACAAGAGTGAGTTTTGTTGATACAACTGAAAAGATGGATTGTCATTAAGCATTGAACTACAAATTGCAAATGTCTGCAATAAACAATAAATACTCAGATACACAAGTCCTGATAAACTGGACAATACATCGTAGATCGTTGGAACAAGAGGACAAGAGCCAATGTAAACTGTGTGTAGCATAATATTTTATATTTATTTATTTATTTATATTATTTTATATTTTGCACACGCTTCTTCAAATCTGTAATCAAGAATCAAGAATCAAGACACAAAATAAACTGTGTACATTTTGGTTTTTCAAAGGTTTTTGCGTTATAGTTTATAGTACAAGTAGAAAAGTAGAGTAGATAGTGAAAAAATGTAGAATAAAATCCATTTTTAAAATGTAATAATAAAAATGTAAGATGTTTTACATCATAAATAAGTAGTATTTTATCATTTATCATTCATCATATTTCGTGGTATATAATACGTATAGAGTATAGATGTTTGCTTTTCTTATATCTAGATATTAATAGCTGTACATGAGTATTTTATTCTCGTAGGAGAAATTGCAATTTTAAGGCTATGTTGTATACGAGATACAAGTTTCTTGTTTGATAAATAACAGAGTTTATGTAAAAGTATAAATTTATAATTTATAGGGGGAAAATTTAAACGGTAAGCTCGAGATTTCATCTCAAATAGTTGTGCATTTTAAAAATGCTAAATTATAATAAATAATAAAAGAGAATAAAATTGATACCTAAATAATATTATGTAGAATAGAATTAGTAAACCCTCTTTAAAGTTCTCATAGACATATGAGAATATTTTAGTGAGAAATTTAAGAATTTAAAATGTAAATAAAATTCTGTTCAAATAATGTCTAATAAAAAGTAATCTCATTGAGTAATAAATAATACAATAATTACAACAAAGGTCTCAAGTTTGTTTTAAAATTATAGGAAAATATTGTACATATAATTTTTAGCATACATTTTATACTTTTTATATGTAGTGTCGCAGGGTTTCAAAAATAAAATGATAAAGGCATTGGTAATTTTGGCAAGCCAGCTGATCTGAGCTGAAGTGGCTGTTTTTCGTCTGTAGTTTGTAGTTTTTAGATGACTTGACCCGGGCAGTACGTGAGGGCCCCGGAACCAAATTTAAGCTCATGAAGATAAGCATAGACCACCCAAATCTCGTAAATGAACAGAATTATAAAGCCCATACTCGAACCACCTGTTTAAAATAAATTCCAATTGTTAAAAAATCATTTACAGACGACATTCGACACAGAACATAGAACAAAGATAGTATAAAATAAAATAAAATGGATAAAAAAAATGATGTGAGAGTTGATTTAAATTCTAGTTAGTTTAACCTCGTGGACTGATTCTGGCTGATTGTTCATAGAGATTCAGGATGATGACAACGAGCATAACAACCACATAAATGGTCCACAAAACTAACCAAAGGCGAATCTTGTCTGCTGCATTCTATAGAAATATACAAAAGCAAAACAAAAAGGAAAAATGAAACGGGATTAATATACTTTAATCTTTAATACTTAAAATACACATGATAAAACAGAGAACAGAGAATGGAATATTACAAAACATTCTACACCATCAAATTCAAATTTTTTATCCACATTATTCATTCATATAGTTTATACTGGGAGCAAAATATTTTGTGTGAAAAATTGAAACATGTGTGTGACATAAATAAATGTTGAGTGTTGAATGTTGAACGAATCTAAAATCTGAAATTGGAACGTTTTATCTGTTCTCTGTTCATTTCCTGATTCTTGAATCTTGAGTCTTGAATTCAAAAGTAATTTATGCTGTAATTTGTCTAAAGCGCACACATAAAAACCAAATACTCAAATACCTTGTACGCTCCAATGATAAGAAGTAGGGCTCCAAAAATGAGGAGAGCTGCAAGTCCTGTCTCAATCCAAATGGCTACGTACAAAATAATAAATATAAAAATAAATCCTTGTGTCTCAAATGAATTCTCACAAAACTATTTGGAAGTAAAATAATAATTATTGATAATATTAAATATTCCTGGACAAAAAATACAAAATACAGAGTAAAAAGCACTGCTTACCGATTCCCGATCGAGCTCGAGTGTCCAGAATATCCCTGAAATAAATACCAATATCAATTATTACCAATGCAAATTACAAATGAGTCATTTTACTATTTTACATTGCTAGAATTTTTGTAGATGTAAATTGTAAATAAAGTGAAACATGAAATAAAATTCTCACCTTATACAAAGGAGGAGCCATGAGATTCCTGAGACCTGGAAAAGGGAAATAAAACAGATTTTTTATAGCGTATTGTGTAATACATAAAATGTCATTCTCCATTCTCAATTCTCATTGTGATGGAGTAAAAGGAAATATTGTCAACGAAGGGAGTACATTAACATACTTTCATTACATACATAAATGTATCCATCTAGTATCTAGTATCTAGTGTACATGTGTATTATGTATATCAGCACATTTATACACACAGTCAAAATTTGCCTAGAGATTAGAGATACATACGTACAGAGATAGCCCAGATGGGATCTCGGATATTGGCAAAAGTCCATGTTTACATTTCTTATATATATGTATATTATGTGTATTGTGTGTGTGTTTATCCTGTGTACTGTGTACATATTAAACATGGATGGATATTATTCCAAGATACACTTTTGCTTTTGCTATTAAAGCCCCCACAGAGAACTGCGTGGGTTTCTCAGTTCCTTCTTCATCATCATTATCATCATCATCTTATTCTTGTTCTTGTTCTTCTCTGATATTCTATACAAAATATACACAAGAGAGAGAGAAAAAGACACGAGCCCTCACTACTCTTTATTTCTATCTGAGTTGTACCGTCTCTGTACTCTGTACTCTGTACACTGTATTCACAATTCAGAAGCACAAAGTCAAACTTTACTCTTTTATTTCTGTTTATTTTACTATTTTATCTCCTACTTTGTACTTTGTATATGTGCCCCATGCCCCATGTTCCATGCTCTATGCCCGGCTCAATATCATGATAATAAAAAATAAAATTAAAATAAAGTAGAAACAGTAGCATATTCATTCAAAAACTATGTAGACACTAGACACTAGACAAAAAATTTGGGAGTATCCGTTGAACATTTAGTATTGAGTATTGAGCTTTGAATTTCCAACTTGTTTTTCTCTATCTATTTGTTGAATTTTGAATTCCGATTGATTCCAAGTTTTTCATTTAAAAATATTATACTATGCACAAACAAAAACTGTGTACATAATAATAAATTGCCCATTGTTATACCGCTGCAGTTTTTACTAGAAAATGTCATTGTAATTTATCAAAAATTAATAATAATTGGACATTTAGACACTGTGTGTACAAATGGAATACACGCATTCACAGTTCACAAACACGCTCTAATTTTGATAATTCACTCCGTATGCTCTCTCTCTCTCGCTCTCTCTCTCTGTTTGGGCACAGTATGTAGCTTTGACACTGAAGAATTTTCTATTCGCATGCACGTAAAAAGAAAAAGTGCGTGCGGATGATAATCTTCAGGCACGAGTCACACATTTATTTTGTTCATTCTTTATTCGTTCATTCATTTCATGAGTCAACTCGGCGCTTCTCACTGTTTTTAGTTTTTATTTTGTAGTCTAATTGAAATTAGGAATAACCATCTCAAAAACGAAGTTAAATCAATTATCTATATACGAGTAAATGTGTAGGTAAATGTGAAAATAAAATAGCGTTTAACAACAAACTTACCAAATCGATGACGCCAAAGATGAATGTTCCTATTCTTGGAGTAATGCAGCAACACGGATTCTAGTAGAAAACAAAGAGTAAGCAGTACATAAATAGTCGGTAAATAAACAATGTACAATGTACAATAAATATGACACTAGAAACTAACAACTAGAAATTTAACACGAGTAAATATTATCCAGATTTTTTGTAGATAACTGTGACAATGAACAATATTTAATTATTTAATAGAAATTCACCAGCATTTTGATGTGGATTTTTTGTTTTCACTGGTCAAAATAAATTAATCACCCAAGACAAAATTGGTTTGGATATATCAGATCACGGGGGTTGTGAGTGTAGAGTTTTAGTTTTAAGCTTTGGGCTTTGCGTTTGACTGTTTGTTCTCTGACTCTAATTCTGACTGAAAAAGTAATACGAAAATAACTAGTTGTGTATTTCACAGTAAACGACTTGCTTTTCTTCCCCTCTTCACCTCAACTATACACTAGACATTAGACATATACTGAAAGAGAAACACATGTGGTTGTCCCTCGCACTCCACTATATCTATTTATTATCTATCTATCGTCTGTACTCTGTGTGGGTAGTTAGTTGTTAGTTGCCTTTGGATTTCGGGTAGTTAGTGTAGCGTGTAGTGCTGTTTGTATAATACATAAAACAATCAGACACATATCTATCTGAAATGTATATACATACAATGGCAATAGACACGCACATTCATACAAAGTACGTATAAAGTATAAAGTTTATGGATACTATACATCTATTGAGAATGTATGCATAATAATGCTCAAAACGACTTTCCGCAGCCAAAGTTCATGTAAATTGTATATTGTATATTGTACATGTAAGGCGTAGGGGTGGGTGATATTCACCAAAACATGCACAGCGGAAATTCATACACTCGACCTAACTAGTTGAACATATACCATTTACTCACATACTTACAATACATTTTTCCATATTTCCATGTAATTCATAATCCATAATCCATATACACATTTTTATGTAGATGCGGAGCGATTTGTGTCATCACAACACAACACAACACAAGACACAAGAAAACACAGCAGAAGAGCTTAAGCTAATACTGTTGATGATGTAACTTGGATTGCATTTTCAGTTTGTGTTTCTCTTTCTGTTTATATCTATAATCTGTAGTACATGAAGTATGCACGTATAGAGCGTATATTGTATATACCCGATACTCAATACTAATATAATATATAATATGTAATATCTATATAAGCGGGAAGAGTAAGTCGGAAAATTAGACATGTACAGGGAAAAAGAAGGAGAATGGAGATTTAACATTCAAGATACAAGATACAAGTAGATCTCTATATTCAAAATTCAAATTGTCTATGTTAAGAAAAGTAATACATAGATGCCGAAAGAGAAGGAAAAAAACTGGTTTTAAATATCTACAATCTACACCATATCATTTACCATATACCGTCCGTCGTACATCTATATCTACAAATAGCATCAACAAATTTCCCAAAGAACCAATGGCACAGCTAAGAAAACACAAGAAAAAGAATAACAACAAGAGCAAGCATTAAAGAATGAGAAAAGAAGAGGATCAAGATTCAAGATGCAGGCATGCATTTCATCTATATGCTATGTAGAAAAATATTGTAAAAATGTACATTTAGATTTGGAGTGTATGATGATGATTCCGAATCCAGAATCCAGAATCATACTTGTAATATGAGACTGGAAAGTAAGAGAACGTTGAATGTTCCACACCTATATGTAGATGATCCCTCGACATGACAATCTACAATTTATAGTGCTATTAACCTTTCCATTTTCTATTTCAAATTCTCCTTCATTTTCCCTTGCAGGTATTTGTGTATGTAAGTACGTTCCAGTCCTAATACCTAATACCAGCATGAAGAATCAGAATCAGAATCAGCACCCCGCCCATGTCACTTCATATACAGAATATAAAACGCATATGGAATGCATGTGTAAAGTGCCGTCGTTTGTTGTGTACACTCTGAATAGTGTACATTGTACATTCATATGTCGGCTATGTATGTATGTGCAATGTGCACCGTTCACTTCACAGGTATTTCAATGTTGCATTGTAATTTGTAAGTTGGACCTGTTTCCAAATTAACTGAACATTGTATGTGTCGGATGTTGGAGAAATACCAACGCTCGGTCGTAAGTCATAATATATACAGATAATTATAGATGCAAATTAAATTATCCGATGTGGATATTCAAGTTGAGAGTGACGACTGAAGAGTGACGTAACTTTTCTGACTTAAAATAAATACCTCTGAATCCTGAATATCATATTGGTAGCTGTAGCACTATGCAGTAGCAGCCAGCTACAAGTCTGGACATTAAATATATACAGAGATTCATTCAATGGAGAAGAATACGCAAACTTTTATTAGTATTCAGTATTCAGTACCAAAATGCACATACACAGAGAGAAATGTAAGCATTACATTTGTGTATTTAGAATTTAGATGCACTGTGCATATTTATGTAAATCAGAAGGATTTTCACGAGTATGGAATTAATTTGGGCATAGATGAGAAGAAGAAGAAGAAGAAGAAGAAGACGCCCCCACTCCATCCAAATAAGTATATCAAGATATGGTACATAAAGAATAAAGAATACAGGAATCAAGACAACACGCAAAAACCAAAAAAACCTCAAAGGTCGCGAACTTCATTTGCTTTGTGTCTTGTTCGTTGTTTACTAATAGTAAGATGCCTCAAAGGTTTAAACTGTATAAAGTGTAGACAAATAGAGTGTCGAATGTAGAGTGCGCTGTACAATGTGCAAGATGAACACAACAACGTATAGTGACCAAATGAATACTGGACCTCGTTCAAAATATGAATGCATAAAATATCATGTATTTTATGCGTATATAGTATCTACTATCTACAATATACAAATTGTAATACCTGATTGTAAATACAGGTAGAGTTACACATAGAAGTACATTTATTTTGCATTTTGCATTGTACACACATGTAAATTCCATGTGCGCCATGTATTTTTCCTATTTTTGTAGATGAATGACTGAAGGCTGAAGGGTGAAACATTGATCATAAACCACGAACGACAAAATTGAAATGGCTTTGTGTGTCTAATGTCTAATGTCTATGCTATGGCCAAAGTAATTAGCTTAGTTTGTAGTTGTGTTTTGTCATCGTCATTTTCGTCATCATCATTATTATGATCCAGCTAACCACTAATCACACCAATGCCAATGCGTAATACTAGATACTAGATACTAGCAAATGATATGTCATGACTCATC
>JAQGBH010003135.1:0-21056 GCA_034698265.1 Sminthurinus aureus | reverse complement strand
AACCGCCGAAATATTTTTTGGCATTTTTTTCAGGTCGGAACTATGACTTTTAGAAAATTGGCTTGGCCCAGATTCCTGGCTTATCCTATATTATCCTTTATATTAAATTTTATGTTGTGGCTGAATTAAAGGAGTTATGATAAAGTCTTATCTTTGCCAGATGTCTGCATGTCTGCATTTCCTGTTGGTGCTCTTGAACGTATGTTAAATGAGTAGGCGAGAAAATGGATGACTTCAAAAAGTCTTGGTATTTGATACTGTGTGAATTTTAATCCTTGTATCTAAGCGGGATGAGATCTGGACCGGCAAAATCCTACGTTTGCTTTCTCATCAGACTATTTCACCTCTGAATACATGTCACCCATCACCCATCGTCCAGGAATAATCTCACTCCACCTCAATCAATATACGAACCTAGAGCCTACTAATCTGTCTTTTGATCCATCGATCGATCAATCTATATTCATCACTTTGAGTTGGAGCCACACCAAGGAATCAAAACCATCTAGAAAGTTAGATGGAAATTTTCTTCTATGTAGGTATTCATTTGATCGAATACCTTTGCTGAAAATTCATTCACGTAACAAATTATGATACAAAATACAAACCACGGAGAAACCTGTAGTTTGTCCATTGGGATAAACTCGCCAGCAGACAGAACCAAACGCATCTTCTCAATCCATAAGAAAGTGATCTGAGCGGATACTGCACTCGCCTAAACGTACTATACATAATAATATTGCATAATATTGTACTTATTCAAAAATGTGAATACTTGAAATTTAAGATGTGGAGTCTGACAGTAAATGCTTGTTCTTTTCCTTCCTTGTCCACCACACTTCCGAATACTTGATATGCTTTATGGAATGGAATGTTGATCCAATTTGATAACGCTTATTAGAATTACAAGTTGTTGATGGTCAAGTGCCATCCCGTCTCACTTTAAGAAAGAGTTGAACTGTTTCTATAGACTGCTTGAGTGTGCATTGCCCATACATGTTTCGAGGAATTTTTGTAACATTGCATTTCAAGACATAAGCTCACATCAACACAGAAGTATGTACGTACATATTATGTAGATATTTCCCATATTCCCATACACCAAACACCAAACTGCATCAAATGCCATACAAAGCTACTCATAAGACCAACCAACTTCCACACTTCAAATCAAAATTGGACGACAGCAAAATGGAGAGAGAATAAGCACGTAAAAGTGTGCAAGAGAGAGAGAGAGAGGAAACGACGGAGAAAAAAAACTTTTAATGGAGGGTGGAGAAAGAAATAATATCATTTTCTTCCATACAGTTTTATTTCCTTTTTTCTCTTACTCTCTTTTTACTCTGTATCTTTCCTCTTTTCTTCATTCTTCTTATCTGGTAAAGTGCATGTATTACATAAAGACATTCATGAGCTTTACTTTTTTCATTGCTGAAACACTTAGCCCAGAAAGAAGATGTTTTACATTACAATTTTCAAGATGAATATTCTGGCGACGTGATGTGAGGTGATGTAATGCAATGCAATGCAATGTGATGTATGGTGTTTGGTGTATGGTTATATTATGTTATATGTTATGTGAACTTAAAGTAAATGTATGGAAGCAGGACAATCAACTAAGGAAATTAAATTCGAGATAGACAAGATGAAGATGGAGATGGAAAAGAAAATTTAGAAAATTATTGTCCAGAGACTTTTACAAGTATCTGTACAGAACTCTACAGAACAGAATGGAACAAAGTAACTCACACACTCACACACATATATACATGCAGCATCCCAGTTTTTTTCAAATCAAACATAAAGTTTACATTGTCTGTCTATAGTGTATCTACGATTATGGGCACATTTTATTCAGCTTCCATTTCTTTCTTTTTTTTGTTGGTTTTCAATTAAGATTCCCCATGTCTGCATTCAACTCCTTCATACGAAAGTTTGTGTAGGAAATGGACTTGTTCACATCTTTTTTCACAATGTATTACATTTTTTACCCTGTAGTATGTAGTGCATCTTCTATCAAAAATCAAAAACAATGTTTTATATTTTGATAAGCAGAAATATTGAACGTATCTCACTATAGTTATTACAATTTACCGTTTCTGTCATATTTCTTTTGTCTTGTGTGTACAGTGTACAGTCTACAATCATCTATTTTTATCAATTATAAATATTTTAGTGTGTGTCAGAACGAGGATATTGATATAGCCCAAACTCCCACCTATGAATATTCTCCTTCCCAATCTACCATTTCATCAGTTGAATCAAAATCACTTGACCATATCCAGTATGATGGAATTTAAACATTTCAATCTTGAGTCTCCAACTGTCTATTATCATGATGTAATAATACATAATAGTAATATTGGTTTTTACACGTATGTATGAATGTGCCTAGTTTATACGAGTCCTGTGTACAAGTGATTGTAGGAGATACAGAGTATATACAATATACAGTAATAGTACATGTTACATGTTATATAATTCCACAGCTATATAAATATGCGTATATTATATTGTCTAACTGACCCTCTACTTTTGTTTATAGGGGTGTACATAAATTGTACTTTTTTATTCTGTGACAAGAACATTAAGTTTATATTCTCACCTAGTTTTTTTTATTGATACTGTCCGTTATGTATATGGAGCAGTTGGATGAAATTGAAATATTTCAATTTTCAATGTGCTGGGTTATAGTCATGTTTATGGTTTCTAGTTGGTTGTATGCTGTTTGTCTTCTTCTTGTCATATTGTTAATACTTGTCTCATATTTGATATTTGATGAGGCCTCGATGAATAAATGGCTACATATTATTACATTTTACACCTTATTGTTTACAAAATTATTATTATTATTATTATGTACAAATAAGTATGATGATGATATGTGAACATTTTCTTAATCCTCTCAAGAAATTGCACTAGGATCTAGGATTATATCATAAAAAACCTACAAATGTTTAACAATATCATATAAAGAGAATAAAGAATACAGATCTAGTTGGATTTGCCCGTAAAAGATTGTGTAATTTAATAAATGTACTCGTCTTTTATGATTATTGCTGAAATTATTATATTTTATCTCTACAAGAATCCAAAGAAAAACAATATTTGTTCTTCTGATCCCTACCTTTAACATCTTGACAGACTGGATGAAACAGAGAGAAAGAGAGAGACTGAGACTGAAATCTGAAATTCTTTAAAGGTGATGATAATTATTTTAGAATGGTAATGGTCGTTGATATCCTGTGGAGTTGAAAAACACAGGTCTCTCACTAGGACAAAAAAATTAAAGGTTAATAAAACAAAACATGAAGCAGGATGCTTTTATAATAGTGACATCAAACTAGCTTATTGTCCAACATCCAACATCAGAGGCCAAGTCAGGGTCTATCTACATGGACAATCTACAATCTGCAACAAGGGAGTTTAGATTCATGTATTATATAATATCTAATACATTGTAAATTGTACACACATGAAAGAAGAGCTGAGACTTGTTGGTGGACATTGGACATTAAAAATTTTGAGACTGTGGAACATAGATTTTGTACCCCAGGTATTGTCAATTGTACTGTTTGCTTGTTCTTGTTTCCAAACATCTTCACTGGGCACTTTCTAAATCTAGCTATGACAAATGTGTTGACTGGTGAGGGTAAAAGTACTTGTGTGTTGTGTATGTGTATGTTGAACATGGATGACACTTGACGTCTCTTTTCTGTTGGTCAACGTTCTTTCAAGTATCATCTCCTTGTATCTTGTATATTGTACATTGTATATATACTGACTTTATACTCCATAGTAGGGTCCTCTTCATTCCATGCTACTTCATCTCTTCACAAGTTGTTTTCTCAAGTCACAAAATTCTAAAAAGACATGACTTGACTTATAATTCATAATTATTCTTTGTCTTCTGATAATAATAATAATAATTATTATTATTATTGCTATTATTGTTCAAGGATTAGCTAATTCTTGAATTCTTGAATTCAAACCCATTTTGATGGCTTTTGTTTTAAATTCTGAATAGATTCTCGTTCCCATTTTCAGTGTATTAAAAATTGAAATTAAATTAAGCTCTTTACATCCATGTTTAGCAAAGAATAAACCAAATCTGGCGTCTTATAATAAGACAGTTTAAAATTTCCAACTATGCTACTTGCAAATTTTTTTTCAAGCTTGTACGTTAACAGACAATTATCGCAAGGAGTTAATAGTTAATGTCAGATGAGTGCATGCATTAAGTTTAAAAGGAATGACGTCAGTCATTTATTTTCTTTAATGTATTGAGCATTGAGTATTTAGTGTTGGCTATATTGACTCCAGGTCAAAACTCACCATGAAGTAACTCGAGCTAGTTACACCAGAAAAATATTTAAATAAACACACTTTAACTTGGCTCTAGAACTCAGAACTCAAAACTCAAGATATTTTAAAGAGAATACAAAAAACGTCTCGTGTCTAGTGTTTTAAGTTCCTACTTTAAGTTTACATGCATGTAAATTTAAACTGAATTAGTATGCGTTCATTAAAGAAATCATTATCAAATTGTTGGTTCGCGTCTTATACGTTAGTGGGGTTTACATGAGCAGTGCAAAGTGAACATTGAACATGCGTCAAGCATTCTGTGATCTGTTTTGCAGCAATTTACTGTTGAAAGCAAATGGTCCATTACAGATTCCAGACGACAGACGATCTTCTTTGTTATGCAAAGTTTATGAGCTCAACCTTTAAGTCTCGAGTCTTGAGACTTGATTTTCATATTTTAATGCATAATAGGAACAGATATATTGCAAAAAATATATGAATAAGCCATGTTTTTTCTCTGTATTAATTGTCATACTTTATACATCAAACAGTATCACTTGCCGAATTTTGAACGGTAGAAATCGGATGAGTGTATTTGCAAGTTGACAGCGGTACATGTGCAATATATATACCAATATACACATTTTGATTTGATTTTTTAACTTCTGGGGTCTTTTATGGAGGAGAAACAGAGAAACTCTTTATGATTGTGGTTTCATCACTATCTTTTTATCGGTGTTAAAAATGTTAAGTGGAAAAATAAGAATAGACAGTTATGGTACTTAATATGTGATTATAAGGAGTAGATTAAGATTAGTCCCATAGTGTGCATAAACTGTCTTTTCATTTATGGTATGGTTCTTCTTCTTCGTCTTCTTCCATCTTTTAATCCTACTGTGAGAATTGATATGCTGTTCTTGAAGTACGCGCAGAATGCACACACCATACATGCATAATGCATAATACACACTGAGTGCATGATAAACTGATATGAAATGATAGTAAGAGAATTCACTTAAATGTATTAGAACTTTGAACGGTACCATATACATAAAACCATGCATGTGTCTTATTTTTTATTTTCTGTTATCTACCTCCCAGATGAACATGAACAGTTTCTTTTCTCTGTGTATGGTATGGTATGGTAAGAAAAGCATAACATAAAGACATGAAAGGGGAAGAGAGAAGGGATGAAGAATGCGTGGTGAAATCAAGTCAAGTGAAATTCAAAGCGGGACAATGGAGAATTCATTTTCCCATGATATTTAAGGTGACGATGGTCATGACAATTATGCACTTGCACATGTACTTATGTATACACATTTTATACATAGTTATGTCTACTCTTGATTCTTCGTTCCTTTTTATGGGGATTTGATAGAGATGGAATTGGAATTGGATTTGAAGTTGTTTTGATGTTCGGAAGTTGGAAAGACGTGGATTTCAATTGAAATTTTCTGTACAATAAAATGATGATAGGATGATGATGATCATCCTCGAGATCATGGTTCATGTGGTAGTTGGTGGTGTAGCACCATTTACCATTTCACATCATCATCATCAATGCATTGTTGTTGTTGTTGTTCTGGTTCTGGTTCTTACTCTTGAATCTTGAAGATTGAATGAATGTTCAATTAAATTAAATTCCATATACTTTGGAAGACTTAAAATGACTGTGGCATGATTAAAAATTGTTAGACAGGACTAAATAGATAATTCGCCATAGATTCTTATGTTGATGTTGATGCACCTCCAATCTTCATAATAATAATAAAATAATGTAATTATGATGTAAGACATTGGACTACGAGCTACAATCTGCACTTTACCAACTTACTTGCATGCTATCTGTACAGTGTACATTGTACATGTAATAACCGCAGTAAGTATACAGTATACAATATAATATACAACAGACAGACGTTCGACTATTAATTTTTGAGGTTTGCATGAAATGTTTCAAGAGGGGGAAAAAACTACAGTATGATTTACTTTTTTAGGCTTATAAAATATACTTATAAATTGAAAAAACGAGTTGGAAAAGTGAAGCACTGTACTCTGTATTATGTCTCCTGTATATATCTACCTAATAATATTAAAGCGTAGTGGAAATTGAACTTTTTTTTAAGGATACTTGGCCATTTGATTTTAAAGAGAGAAAAAGTATACAATTGAAAATTGAAACTGGTAGACTGGAATAAAATCAAAAAATTGTGAAAAAAATCAAAAGATGTCTGACTCTTTCTCTGTCTCTTGATCTCCGTTGATATCTTTCAATCTCTTCTGAAAAACTAGTTCAGGTGTTTTTAAAGTCTTAAAAAAAGTTTTTGATTCTTGACTCTTGATTCTTGATCATGAATGGAAACAAGTGCAGAGGTCGAGATTCATGCAGTGCTGTGAAACATACAATGTACTATGCTAGTCGCTAGTGAAAAACTTTTCTCTTTCTCCCTCTCATTCTTTCGTGGTCCATGATTGAATATATGAGTTTTTGCATGTACATTGAACATTGTAGGTACATAATACATGATATAATATGTGCAGAAGTGGATGTCAGACTTTAGGACTTTTCTGTCTTGTTTTCATGTCAGATTTTAAAAGCACGGTAGACAGTAGACAGTACAGTTTTTCATGATCGTGTCTTCTATTATAAATGTACATGGACATGTAAAAGACGAGTATTATGGTTTATAGTATGAGTGCTCTTATTTTTCTTTGTTCTCTCGTCAACTTGTTTGTTTCTCGTGTGTAAACGTGTTCCGAATATCCTTCTCTCCCATCTAAAATGCAATCCAGTGTAATAGTAATAGTAATAATATTAAATACGCTTCAGTTGGCCAAAATTTCTGAGAAATAGCCTATTGTGTCCCTAGTTATGTGGCATTCTTTTAAATTGTTTCACCATCTTCCACTTTTGACTTTATACGAGTACCCAGAGTACAGAGTTCCAGGTTGTTCTTGTTGTTTAACATGACTCAGAATTCAGAGTCCAAGTTTAAAGGATATTATGTACAGGTACAGTACTGGACCAAACCTCGAGACTCGAGATAAAACTGATACTAGATACTAGATAGTAGATGGAAGTAGAAACAACTACAAGTGTGTTTGCATAAAAGGACTCTGGGGTTTGCGAATAGGGAATAGAGTAAAATTTATTACTATGGACTATGAACAAATCCTAATAGTCAGGTTGGTTTTTTTTATAACCGACGATGTCACACTCTATTACAGAATTTAAATATGGAATTAGCATTTTTTAAAGTGTTTTATCCTCATTATTACATAATAGTACTTGAGTAACGAGCGCATCAACTTGCCATGTATTCTTCCTCATCATTGTAAATACTTTGTCCTTATGTAAAATGTCCCATGTCCCATGTACAATGCACAGTCTACAGTCTACATGTTAAGCGGATAATATTATGTAAAAGTATACTTAGGAAAATACAAGATATGTGAATGTGACGGAGTGTGAGTTGAATGGTACACAGCGAAAAGATGAACGACAAATAGCCAAGAGAACTCACAATAAGCACAATGTGATGATGATGATGATGTAGTATTGTATTTTTCACTGTCAACGAGAAGTCTTGGGGTATCAAGTCACGTAGCCGTTTTGGAAAAGTCAAAAAGCAAGAGCGGTCTTCATTTCGCATTATCTGTAGTGTTATTGCTTTACGAGTTTGTAAGTATGTTGTTGGAAGACTTGTGAATCTCACTATTAGTATTATTATTATTACTATTAGTTGGTATTGTTACTCTTGTACACACTCTTAACCATTACTAATAGTAATTGTAATTGTACTAGAGACTAGAAACTCGCATCTAGATTCTACAATCTCAAATGTAGAATCTAGAATCTCGAATCTACTTGGGTCAAATACCTTTAGTGATTATAACAAAATATTATTATGTATCAAAAGTCAAAGTCCAAAGACTAGAATATGAGATATGAGACGCAGACTTTTTATTCCTGAGAAATTTTTATTCTGGGGCGACAGGTTTTTTTAGTATATAATGCTCCTCGTCATTGTCATCTCCTTTTTGATGGAAAGGTTAAGATATTATTCGCCTATTTTTTTTTTGTTACATGAGATATTTTTTGACTGATGGTTTGCTTTTTCTACTCAATTTTTTGCAACTTTTAACTTTACCGATTCTGACGTCTAGCTCAAGTAGCTCAAGATGACGGTTTAAAAACATCTCTATCTTTTACAATTGGTAATTTACACTTTAGACTATGCATTGCATATTGCAGATACGTATGTGTACGCATTTTATGTATCGTGTTCATTGTAGATTTTTATCATACTATAATATTGATTATATAGTGAAGAAGCAGGTGATATGAAATTAAAAAATACCAAATACCAAACACGTCTACCTTTCCTTGGATGATCCATGCCTATTCACTATTCACTGTCTGTATTCACTAAGGAATTTTCAGATTTCAGATTGTTGACTGTTTCTCTTCTTGTTGCTGAGAATGTGAATTTGACTACATCATCATGTATCGTCTTACTTCAAATAAATAGAATAATAGAATATGTGTAGCATTATGTCAAAAAATCCTGTTCTCACCACTTTAAGGCAGTATGAGGACTGAATGTCTAGAATGTAGAATGTAGAATCTAGAATCTGGAATCTAGCTGTTTATAAGCTCATCATGTACAATATAAAGTGTACAATGTACATATTTATTATCATTTTTATTGAAAAACATAATCCCTGTGGCTACTCTTTCCTTCTTTTTCTCGACTCACATTACAATGCAAGATGATGTATGTGCACAATATTTTAATGGATTTTCGGAAAACAAACTAATGAAATCATCATCATCATGTTGCTGTTTATTAACTTGGTGTAAATATACGTGAAGTTTTCGCGAGAAATTCAGGTGAAATGCCGCAGGATATTGGATACTGTATATTGGATGTATGGTGCGTAATAGAAAATGAGTAGTATTATCATTATATTTTTTTTTTGAAATATAAACATGAAGGAGGGTTTAATTTTTGAGCTGACATGGAATATCTTTTATGTTATCTTGTAAGCTATGTGAAATGGATTTTGAGTGAAATTGTTGCTACTATTTTTCGTACTTACTATTTACTACAACAGTACACTACGAGCACTATGAACAATTATGATTATTATTATTACTGTCTATTATAAATTTATAATACATGCACGTTTCTTTATATGATAAAGGTATCGTAGATCTGAGCATACAAGAACATATCTTTCTCTTTGTACCCTGCACATGTAATCCGTCTTGTATCTTGTATTTTTATTGTGTATTGTGTACTTGATGTTTCCTCAGAATTGGAAATAATACACATCCACACACAAACACAAGTACATAAAAGATTAGGAAAAGAACATGAAGCAGAGAATGAAGACTAAGAAGAATACACCAGTGTAGTATTTTGTGTAGTGTCGAATAGAAGAGCCAAGAACCAACCATAAGCTTTCATCCAGAAGCAGTGTTCACTGTTCACCTTTTTTTCTCGAGCTTGTTGTAACAACAATTACAACATGTTTGCTCCTATAGATTGGTCATTTTAAAGACAGACTGGTAAAAGAGCAAACGATTTATTTTATTCATTGGTTTGGAGTTTGGTGCATTGCTCTGTACTGTATGTGTATGTTTATATGTGTGTATGAATGATGTATGTACTTCTAGTCTCCTTCTCATCTTTTTCCTTTCACCTCGTACATGGCTATGACCATGATTATCTCTTTGGCGTATCGTCAGCACCTGGATGATTTGGAGTCCAAGTCTCAACTCCCAATATCCCAGTATCCCAATATCTACACATTCACCCAACCGTCCAGTCGCAGTTCCATTCCATCGAACTGGTATAGTATAGAGTATAGCAGCCTGTCTTGTTCTTGTTTTTGTTGGTGCTGCTGATGTTATTGTGGATCGTCAAGATCGGGATTCCTCGACAAACATTTGATGGGACTTCTTATTACACATTATCTATGTATTTATGTGGATGCTGTATGTGTGTACGTGCGTATGAGCGCTAAATATCGTAAAATTTTGGAAAATGTTGCTGGTAGATACTTAAGATCATCAAAGATCAGAGGAGAGATGCTCACCAGCTTCTTTTCTTTCTTTCTTTCTTTCTTTCTTCACTACTACTAGTTACTAGTGGAGTTGAAATCGAATTTCAATAGCTGTTTTCACCATTTCCATTTGATTATTGTCTCTTTGCTTCATCATGTTCGGTTTTGTGCTAGGAATTGATTAGATGACTTGTATAACTTGATTTTGTTTTTAGTTGGGGTGAGTTGAGAATCATCATGATGTTGATGATGATGATTACGAGTGTTATTCTCTCGAGGTTCGAGATTCTCTAGTTTCTAGTCGCTAGTGTGTTCAAAGAATTTGCAGTAGTAGAAGAAAAAGAGATTCAGGTGAGATGTTTGTTAGGTTGTAACTTGTAATAATCATTACTTAAAGTGGAAAACTGACGGTCAGGTTGGGTGGAATGTTCTTGGAGAACATTTGTATGTAGTATGCAGCGTGTACATTTTACATTGTACATATCATGTGAATCACAGAAAAGATACCAAAGCATATTAGACAAACAACAGTAGAAGAAAAATCTTCAATGTTGATGCCTCTTCTTCTATGTACAGATGATATACACAGGGAAAATGACCGAATATTATAGAACGCACCGTTGGAATCCAACATTGAGAGGGGCATACAACCAATCATACATACATGCGTGTAGAATGTAGAATGTAGAAATAAAGAAAGAGAGAAAAAGAAAGTGAGTAGTAGTGCAATTTCCATTGGAGGTGCCTTCCCTTGTATTATTTACATACCTGAATTTTTCATCTACATTCTTACTCATACAACGTACATGTTTGTATCAAAGAGAAGACGCAATGCAGAATCCAGAATTCATTTACTGCGTACGGAGTACTGTCCAAGAGAGAAGAGCACGGATGAGTAGTAGTATGATTGTTGTTTTGAATGATATATTTGCTTCAGATGAGAATGTGAGAACGTGCATTCCATTCTAGATTCTAGATTTTAGATTCTTGATTCTTGATTCCAGATCTCGGAACTGGGAAACAAGATTGCATTAAAGGACCTTTGATGTGTATGCTTTTCCTCGTTAATACATACGTTTATTGCGAGGTTAATGTTTAATATTATGGATGTGAAAGAGTTGCAATTAAGCTATAGTCAAGTTTCTAGTTGCTCTTCTTTCTCCTCCGTCGTCTTGGTCCTTTAACGTCGTTGAGTTTCAAGTTGAATTAGCTGCTGGTCATCATAAGCAGAGTAGATGGAAGATTGTCGCTGTTGTTAGGATTTAGGATGAACATTGAACATGAACCGAAGACAACCACATAGCAAACTCTAATTCAGTAGTAACTCCAACTCCAACGCAGCTAGTACAGATGTACATATGTAAATTGTCTTGGAGTCAATAATGCTTTTCTCAGAATTCGGGTCCATTGTCTTTCAAATTGAGATGAAGACAGACAGAGACAGATAGAGATGAAAAGATAGACGGAAAAAGAGATTGAGAACATTTTTGCCAACTTTTTTCCCCTCTGTCATACATGCGTGTGTACGGTTTGAGAGTGTGTCTAAACGTGTGACAATAGTCTGTGAAATTGTATACCGATCAAAGTAAAACAGAGACGGACAGATAGATGGTTAGATAGAGGGATGTGTACCTTCTCGCGGCATCCTCGTGATGAACAACTCGATACTGGATTCGTAATTCGTAGTATGGTGCTACAATCTACAATGATGCTTCTGCTGCTATATCTATTTATACATCTATCTATCTCAAGTCTCAAGTCAACTTTCATTATTATTATTATCAGCATGGCTATGTATGTGTAATGTGTAGCAACTATCACTGGTGCACAGAATTTCATGGATGTAACCAAAACAAAACAAGAAAAGAATATTTCATTTTGCACAGTCACCATCCCTTACCCTTTTATCATGTCTTTTGTGCATATACATAATATATATTATAATAGTCTTCAATACTTACTCTTTCGTCCGTAAATGTTGTAGCAAAGATGTATAATGTATACTCAATACTCAAAATCACAGACATGAGACATCATGTGTGTTGTGTGTTTATAGTGTACCAAAGTTAATTTTTATGGGTTCATAATTAATAATATAATTAAATGCAATAATAATAATAATTCTAGCATTGCAAATTGTAATATTACCACGGATGGATACCTTAGATGGATACCTTAGAACATATTTTTTTGAATTCTAGTTGAAACTTTTTTTTTTGTAGAAAAAACATTATATTGTTATTGAATACATATATTGAACACATGTAAAATGTAAAACACCTTAAGTGATTTAAGATTTGAGGTAAGGGTATAGTACGGTCTACGTAGTACGTACTCTGTCCCTTTCCTTAAAAAATTAAAAGTACAATAATTACAAGTGGCGGTGTTTAAAAGTTGTTCCCGAAAACAATTCTGAAAAGGCGGGTTGTCTTGTGGAGCAATAATAATAATGATAATAATAAGGGACGTGCTGTGCGTTGAGCGCTCGTCACTCTGCACCCACACTCCAACTTCTAATTTCCAAACTCTAAACTCTCAAATAAATAACTAGAGAAATAAATGACAACTGGATGTGCTATTTTCTTCAAGTTTGTACTTGGATGGCTTTTTTTCTGATTCCCAATAGATTTCAATGCTTCTACTTTCTACTACACACAATGTACAATGTACATATAGAAATACAGAGAAATGTGTTGCATATGAGTTTTGTTCCACCTTCTTCTTGAGAAGCGAGAGGATTGTATAGAACATGGATTTACCGTAAAAAGGCCTTTTGTAGCCAACTAAAAGATCAATGCAAAAGGAAAAAAGAGAAAGGACCGCCCCTCAACAACTGCCTCTCTATACTCTATACACTTTTGCACTTCATAGTTCCTTGCATTTATTCCTCTTCTTCTTCTTCTTTTTTTGAACCTCTTGTACCTTTTTCAGTTTCATTTACTTCACAAAGCTACCATACTGTATTTGTATATATCATACTACATAGCACCAGTTTCTTATGAAAACAGTAAGAAATATATTGATGTATAGGTATAGACATATATGTATCTGCAGCTATGTGAAAAAGAAGAGAAAGATTTCTATTTTTTCTATAGGGTTTTCCTTGTCTAAAGTTTCGTTGACTTAGAGAAATGTTGAGTTTTGGGTTGAAGTTTGGAGTTTGAAGTTTTGCCCTTTTTCCCCTTTTTACATTATCTTGCTTCTCTCGTCCGTCTTTCCTCTCTCCTGATAATGGACAGTTCATCTCGAAAATGTAAGTATGTCCAATGTCTAATGCGTACGTCTCCTCCAAGTATCCAAGCTAAGGTTCACCCTGGAAATTCAACATGACAATGCTTATTATTTGTGCTAAGTCTTTTGATTGTCAGCAGGTGAACTATAAATACAAGAGGGAAAGAAAGAATAGACACGGGCCTTCAAGTAGCCACTACCTTTATAACATGAAACATCAACTTGCATTTCCTATATGCATTGTGCATATATAATATATAAATCTCCATGTACCACTATAAGAACAAGTCGAGAGAGGAGAGGATACCCTGCGTATTCTGAAATGCATGATACATACATACATACATATGTGGAATATTACTTCTACGTTCTAAAAGGTTTCTCTACATCTCTAAATGCATATGAGCACAGACAAAGTATTCCACAAAATTTTTATCTATGCTATATTGTGAGTTACATAACATAATATATTTTTTAATATCAGTTCCATTTGGTCATTTTAGTTCTAATCCATGCTAAGTACTGTAGCGTGTATTAAATGATGAAAGATGAAAATAATATGCATATACAAAGAATGGTGTGAATAGCTAGGAGATAGGTATGATTCTAAAATCTAAATTCTAGATTCTAGACATAATATCATTTATGCATTTATGTATTTTTTTATGTATTTATTTAGAGGAGGGAAAAGTACATCCACTTAACTTATAGGTAGATGGTATATGGTAGACAGTAGACAATGACGTACGAAATGTAATAGACTGCACATTTTTACAAAGAAAGTCATAATCGAAAGAATCAAAAAGTTAGCAGGCAGTGTTAGAAAAAGGACGGTCAGAGAATGAACGATGGATAGATAGATCGATAGTGTGTGTGTGTGGATGTATAATATAATATAATATAATACATAGTGAGCAGATGAAACGACAAAAAGATTGGAGAGAAAGAAAAAAGAAACGAGGGAAGAAAAATGCGGACTCATTCTACGTATGTACATGGTCAGGTCCGGTCACTCAGTTGGTTGACTGGTTGGGCGCCTGTCTCTGTGGCTTCATGCCTTTCAATCTTGATCTTGGAATGGAATCGACTTGTATTATCTTTTCAAACCCATGTTCCAGTAATACAAAATATTTTTATGTGTTTAATATTTTAAAATCCGTACACACTAGAAACTAGACGAGCATATTTACATATATATACATATAATATCATGCCCATTGCCCATTGCACATTGTACATGTATTGTGCGTGGGCATTGCATTGGACATACAACTCTACGTAGAGAAGAGACAACCTTCCACTGTCAATTTTCAGATTTTATGAAAGTTTTGACGATGACTTTGGATGAGTCTGTAGTCTGTGGTCCTCCATCCTCTGTCATTTCTCCACCTAGCTCATTTATTTATTTATGCTTTTCACTCAAAATCCAAATCAAAACCAAAATCAATTCAAAGTCTTCCTTGTTCAAAAGATGCTGTGCTATCTTATCTTATCTTCCCTATGTCCTTCGTCTTGTGTATTGTGTCTTGTGTTGTACATGGTATAACGAGTACTTTTCTGTTTCTCCTTCTCTCTTGAACTTTTGTCCGTCTGGGCATGTTTTTAAAGTGTAACTTTTATGTAATTATTTACCTTGTTTTGTTTTCTCTGTATTTCTTTGCGGTACTCATATTCAAGTCCTTGAAAAGATTATACAAGAATTTGAGTGCATAAACTATGTGCGCTATGTACATATTCTAAATTCTAGAGTCTATGGAATATGAAATGGGTAGAAAAATCTCGAAGAGTTCAAGCCACAGAGGTTTTTACTGTGAGGAATTGCTGTGTAAAGAGTAAAGACTTTGAAGTTGTAAATCTAAATCTAAATCCGAATCCTCTATCCTCTAACCGCCACACTGTGAGTCTAATGAGATTTTGAAAAATTCCTACTCCTACTCAACCCTCTTGAGCATCTTTGAAATTTTAAATGGTAAACAAAGAGCACCCTTTGTCAAGAAAATATAGATTATTCGCTTATGAAATCCTTGGATTTTGTTTTCTTAGAAAAGCTCTTCATACAGTAAGCTGAGGAACAATATGCAAGATGAACATAATATGAGAATGAGGATCAAGAGGAAGATGAAGATGGGAAAAAATGAAGAATGTTTTATCCGTTTGGAATTTGATATTCAGAAAAGAAAGGAATGTGAATAGTGTTATACTAAATGGAAGCTTTACCCCATATTTAACAACAGAGTACAATTACTTGTGATACTAATTTAATATTGTTTCAAAATATTGTACATTATAAAAATTAAAAATGTTTCATACTTTTCTTTGATTTTCCATTGATTTTCCGTGTTTTATACAAGTTTCCTTCTTTACTCTTCACTCTTTGTACATGCCTGCTGAATACTCAACTTAACTTGAGCATTGTTTCTTCATTTCTCATTTTGTGATGACCTCTTAAAGGATTCGCTTAGACTTTTTTTGTTATTGTTGGCGATGAAATTGTATGTAAAGTGTACATTGTACACTGTGCACTTTATTGTAGTTTAAACTACAGAAAATGGACATGTCTCGTCTATCTTTTATTTTCCTGACAAGAGTGCCGGTTTTTAGATTGACTTGAAACATGTTGGAAATCACATATTTGTAATATGTACACCTAAACACATTCATCTTCCTACTTGTAATAGGAATAGGCTCCGCATGCATCCTCTGATCCGTGCCCTCTTGTCTCTTGTCTGTTTATCTACTATTGAGGAATTTTCTTCAAAACTACTTTAATATGGTGTTCGGTGTTTGGCATGCAGTATGTAGTATGTAAAGTGTACAATATGTAATCAAATGTAATATATGTATAAACTCTACATTTTAAATCTCTACACATATGCAGAGGACGAAGAGTACATATTTTTTATAGTATTTTACTCTTTATTACTTCATAAGTTGAAAGAAAGAATGTCCATACAGTTTTTACTTGACAAGTACTTATCTTTTCCTTGCACATTGTACATTGTACAAAGGGTCTTCCTGTGTCTCAAGTCTCAAGTCTAGAGTCTCAAGCACAGAGTAAAGAGTGTAGAGTGTAGAGTACGGCGTAAAACTCTTTGAATACCGGTATTTATGTACAGTGTACTTTACAGGCATGAGATTATTTTATGTTCAAGTGGCTGATGAAACTCAACTGTTAATAATTTATTCGATGCCGGAATGTATTGTAGATATCTGTACACCGTACACTGTGCATAGATACATAGTTACATGGGCGAGTAATACTTAATCCATTTAGACATTGAGGAGGTTATGGAATTGTTCAGAATTGAGAATACTTATTACACAATGTATTACAATAACTATGTAGTTGAAGAATCTACTTACTACTTATAACTTATACTGTGTGCTATACCTATACACGAAATTCCATTCCAAACTCCAAACAAATTTCATTTAAAGAAAGTGCCGCACGTATGAAAAAGATATGGCGTCTTCCTCTTTCTCTTTTTATCTCTCTCCCTTTTGGGTTTTGATCTAACTCTATGTTCCATGTTCAATGTTCATACTCAAATTTACTTGATATGCACAATTTACAATGTACATTGTACATGCACATACGCACACTTAATCTTTCGCTGACGATAAGTCTTAAGTTTTAACTTTTAAGCTATAGTCAATAGTACCGGCCAATGAAATGATATTACCTTTTGTCTGTCTGTATAGACATGAGACATTCTACATACTTTTGAGATGATAATGTGGTAGATTTATATTAGATTCCCTTTTTGACATGTGTTGTACAAATTTTTTTACTTATATGTCCATTGTCATTCTCGTTCTATGTACAATGTAAATTGTACCATATACCCTACACATTGTACATAAGTATGTGCTGCAAGGCATTTCTCCGATGAGAAATAAACATCTTTGTTTGTCTCTCTCATCTCTCTTCCTAAATGCAAGCACATAGTCAATAGTGTTTTGCATTTTGCATCATGTTGACTAAATTTAGCAAGTGAAGAGTTTTCAACTTCATATTTTTTTTCCTTTACATAATCTTTGTTCGATGAACCATGTCCATAATATTATTATTATTATTACTAGAATCGTAATGCAGACGTGGATAGTGCTAATTGTCCATGGTTCGGAGTGTGTATAATGTGTACACATTACACATATCTGTGTATGTTGCTACTAGATTATCATTCTTTCATCAACGTGGTTATTATGAATGATTTTTTATGTCTTAAAATCCTTTCTTCTGCTTCTTCGACTCTAGTCAGTCAATTTCTCATAATAATTGAATACTGTATACTGTGCACTGTACAGTGTTCGCACACAACCTCTTTTGTACAAATTTTCCATACATGTGTATACTTTATGACTAAATCTTCATATAACAAATGATGAAGATGATGATGATGATGATGATTCTGCAGTACAAAGGACAAATTCTTCTTGGTTGTATTTATTTATTTATTTATTACCGACTACCAACTTTACGTTCCCCATTACGTTTCCCAGGATATTATGTACTCACATGGCCATGGTTTAACATGATGATATGTTGAAGATGTGTAAACTGTAAACTGTATGCAAAAATCATTATTCAATAAGTAAATGAAAGAACAAAAATTTATGACTTTATTTTCATCTTTCTTTTGTTTCCTCAATTATATTATGTTCCCTTTGACTACGACCCATTAGTAATGATTTGAAGACATGCTGTAGACTGTAGACAAAAGGAGATGGAAATGAAAGAACAAAATGGGAAGAATAATGAGCTGAGAAGCTTGTGTGCTCCATGCTCTATACGCTTTACCGTGTAGAATGGACATGGTCATTCAAATATTTAAAGTAGATAGATAAAAGACTGCATACTGAATATTGAGCATCCAGTGTAAAAGGTAAAAGTAAGAAATTTAATGGCAAATTGCTGAAATATTGGTAAAACGGCCGTAAAAGTAAAAGCATGTGTTGTGAATTGGGAATGAATGAGAAACATGATAGACGATAGGCTATCTGTACAAACTACAAAGTACAAACTGTTTTGAGTGCATATTGTAACATACTCGGACATGTAAAATAATCATGCAGATTACCCTTCGCTGTCTGTGTACTACAGTATACTGTTTTAGTATACTGCATACTGTAGAACATGATACATGCAGAGGGAAGAAATCAAAGTAAGGAGAAAAAAGTCTCATAGTCATATTTAAAGGAAATATCGGGGTGTAGAGTGTAGAATGTAAAAGTTTCGGTATGTACGTGACATATGTTTGATGACATGAGCTGTCCAAAGCTTGTTGCTTATTGTTATAGCTCCTCTTATGAAGAATCCTCTGGTGTATGTACGCAGTGTACTCTTACTCCCTTATTCACCTGTATCAAGTATGTTGTTGCTGTTGTTGACGTTGTATTTGGATTTGTTGTTGTTGTTGTTGTGGTCATCTCTTGCATCTTGCTTGCTATTAGTCGTCATATAGTCACAAGTGATAGTGATGGACTTTTGTGGTCTCAAATGTAGAAGACCCTTATGATTGAAACTTCATCAGAGTACATACGGATGTTGGATTGTGGATTGTGTGATGGTAAATGGTAAATGTGTAGTTGTAGTTGTATTTACTGTTGTACACTGGTCACTGGTGATGTACAGAGTTTTAAAGGAGATAAAGATTCAGAATTGAATAAAGACATGTCGCCAGACCTGCTTTTCTAGTCGGGATTTTGTAGGAGAGAGGTGATATAAGATGAGATGGGATGAGATTTTTCTCCTGTATAATGCAATTCCCAATCCCAATGACCAATGCTAATGCCAATGTCTATGCCAATGAAACCAACACAAATCAGTGCAAGAGAACAGACATTTGGGAGGAGAGAAAATGTGAATTTAATGATGATGAGTGTCAACTGGTTGCTAATTTGTAACTATAGTGATTCCTTTGAATTCCAATTAGTTTATCCTATGGTTATGGTGAAGATAGCGTATATATTAGACATTATATTATTATATTATGTGTAGACAGACTTTTTACTTTTTATACTGCAAATTCCAATGCGTAATAGATTATACAATTAAAAAAATTACTAGACAAAGTCCTAGCTGAATGTTGAATGAAATACAATAAAATATTTTTTAGCAACTGAAATAATATTCTGAAATTGGTTTTGCTCCTACATGTCAGAGTTATTAAAAAGTCCGTGCAGAATTCAAAATTTTTAATACCTTCAAAATTATGACACGAAATTTTTAAAAAGCATGACATACTAAAATTTGGAACAGCAGCTAAATGTATTTGATTTAGAATTTGAATTCGTAAAAGAAGGTTGACCATTGACAGTTTGATGTATGCATCACAATAGAATAGTCAAATGTCTACGTCTTGAGCGTAACTAAACACTTGATTAAATTAAATCCAGCATGTAATACAGTCTGTTCTTCAACTAGTATTTTTACATCGCTATTATTTTGAAAGACTTTGCATCTTGATGATGAGCATTGTCATATTATCAAGTATACAAAAACTTGTATTACAAATTCAATACATGATGGTGAGAAAAATAATATTGAAAATTGAAATGACATTTTGTCTTTCTCTTCGGTTGAAAGAAATGAAATGATGAAATGAGTCAAGTTTTCTATACTGTGTACAATGTACACTGTACACTGTACACCTTTTAAAACGTACTGTACAAAATTAATAGTCTATGATCTGTGAGTAAAAAACAATAAAGAAGAAATTATGTTCTTGAAAGAAAATTCTGGGAATATCCGGAATCAAGAATCAAGCTCATTGGATGTGTCCTTGAATATTTTCAGTAGAAAGGGTACTTTTATGTGTAAAAAACCAGTAATCAGTAACCGGCGAATGTGAGTATTGTATTTTGTATCTGGTATTTGGATAGATGAGTAAATTAATTTATGTACTACTGGTGATGAACAAATCGTAATTCCTTCAAAAACTTTTCATTTCATATTTATTGCCAAAACAGGTAGAAAAAATGTAAAGTCAGAGTGCAGAATTTTTCTCCATCTCCTTGTTTTCAAAGTACTCACGTCAGAAGTCAGAAGTCAGACTTTGGAATGTTGTGAGTTGTGTGCATAGTGTATTATAGTGTATATAACATGGAACGATCGAGCTTGAGTAATTGTGGATATTTTACGAGCAATGAATTAGCAGAAAGTTGTGCATCGATAGGTTTGCATTCTACAGTCTACAAATGTTTTCAAAGTCATCCTCTAAACTCAAAAGTCTATGCAGAAAAATTATTAAATACCTTCTTCTTCAAAAACTTCAACTTGAGCATAAATAATAAAGAAAGTTCTTTTACCGCTTCTGTCTTCTGTCTAGTGTGTCTACATTTCATGTAAACTTATACAGTGCACATTAGACCCCGTCAAAACACACTAAGTATGCGGGACTCGAAGTCTCACCCCCTCAAATCGTTCCTTTTGGTGTAAAAAA
>JAQGBH010003134.1:0-21061 GCA_034698265.1 Sminthurinus aureus | reverse complement strand
TGCTTTGAGTTTTCCGTTTCCATGTAGATTTTAGTATTTTAATAAAAAGGAATGAATCATAAAATGATACATGACAACATAGATGACCTCTTGACCTTTAGTAAGACCTTTGAGGATCATCTAGAACATTTGGAGCAAGTTTTTGCTCGTTTTAAACTCATAAATTTGAAATTTGGAATTTCAAAATGTTTATTCAGTACCAGAAGTTTTACAGCACTGGGTTTTAAAATAGACAGTACAGGAATAAGACCATCAGACGCTCACATATTGGCAATGACACATTATCCAAGACCTCATAGCGCCGAGTCAAGTAGACGCTTCTACGGACTTGCTTCATATTTACGTACTTTTGTGCCTAATTTTGCGCAACTAACAGAGCCTTTAACTAAATTGTGGCTTAAAGATAAAGAGACTGGAAAATTTGTACCTTTTGTTTGGACTAGCGCTTGCGAAATCGCTTTTAATAAATTGCGTGCAATTCTCGCAGCGTCTCCCGTCATGCGATTCCCAGATACATCAAAGCAGTTCTACCTATGGGTGGACGCGAGTAAAAAGGGGTACGGTGTTGTTTGTACACAGATACATATGGATGCAGACGGGAAAGAAAGACACCACCCTGTAACATATTACAGCCGTGGACTCAGTCAAAGTGAGAAGAACTGGTCTGCTAGCGAGATCGAACTCGGAGCCGTTTGCTTCGGATGTAAGAAAAATAAGAATTTGTTGACACTGACTCGAGAACCTTTTGTTCTCTATTCAGATCACCTTAGTCTTACATGTCTTAAAAAGACACACGATCCTACCAGTTCCAGGTTGACCAGGTTGATGATGAAATTAGCGGATTTTAATTTCACCATTATTCATCGACCTGGTACACAAATGACAGTCCCTGACTCTTTTGCTCGAGCGCCGTGGAGAGAAAGTGTAGAAACTGATGAGCAGGACACTGATGATGATCCTTTGCTCAGAAAAATACAGGTAAAATATGGTAATCATTTTGTACAAGTTTTATCTAATCAAATTGTATCAAATGAAGAATATGAAAAAGTAGAGAAAAGAATAACTTCTCTATTATCTAGAAATAATTTTCTAGATGCTCAAATGAATGATGATTTTGTACTTAAAATGATAAATAGAAATAGTACAAGTATTTTCAGATACCATGTTCTGAAAATAACGGGCTATATTATTTTCAGCCCAACACAAAAATGCCACCAAGATTAATAATACCTAAAGTTTTAGTCATGTTAATAATTAAAGCATGTCATGATTCAATTCTAGGTGGAGGTCATATGGGAATATATAAAACATTTAAATTAATCAGTTCAAAGTATTTTTGGAATAAAATGTTGATAGATATAACGGACTATGTAAATTCATGTGAAGCTTGCCAAGCTAGAAAATCACCAAGGATGAAAGCAATGGCAACACTCCAACCCACTGAATTGCTCCTCCCTCTTGACACGCTTGGAATTGACTTAGTGGGCCAACTACAACCTACATCTAGTACAGGTATGAAATACATATGTGTAATCACCGATTTCTATAGTAAATATGTATGGTTGTGCCCATTAAAAACAAAGGAAACTAAAACTATTGTTGAATTTTTAATAAATCAAGTATTTTTAAAATTCGGTTTTTGTCGCCGTTTAATTAGTGACAATGCGAAAGAATTGAAAAGCGCTGAATTTGAAAAAGTACTTAAAGCTAATTTAGTACAACATCAATTGACTATCCCTTTTCAGTCGTCTCTTAATGGTCAAACTGAAAGAGTCAATCAGACAACAATAGCTATTTTAAGTCAATATGTGCAGAAATATCCACAATATTGGGATAAATGTTTACCTTTCATTGCGTTCACTATGAATAATCATTGCAATTTAGCTACAGAATACAGCGCTCATAATTTAATGTTCCAGTATACCGTAAAAACACCTTTAGATTTTTACATAGGTAATTCGGCATTAGACGCTATACTTTCACCTGAAGAAATAAATGAAAGACGAAACGCGGTTAGGAAAGCAATAGACAAAGCACAAGCAGAATACAAAAAGTATTTTGATTTACAACATAAAATAGGCAATTTTCAAATAGGTATGTATGTAAGATATAGGTATCCAAATGTCCGACGAGACATTGGACGTAAATTACTGCGTCCATTTGTCGGGCCTTTCGTGATACGTAAAATATTACCTCCTAATTTCCTTGAAATAGAATTACTATTCAAAGACGGCATTCCTAAATCTTTACACTATAGGCGAGTTTATACTACGCAGGTAAAAATCATAAAACTCCGTGCAAATACAATTGCCGAGCAAGAGAATGCTCAAACTAATATTGTATTCTATTTAGATGATTTGGATAATATAGGAAACTTAGAAAATTGTCAAGAAGAAGAAGAAGGAGATACTGATATTTCCAATCTTCCATCTACAGTCTACAACGAACAGGTAAATGACTCTATACATAATACATATAATATAAGTAATAATGAGGAAAATAATCATGAACCAAATAATAATGAAATTGATAGTAATCCACGAGTACTAAGAGATAGAAGCAAACTTAGAAAGCCTATAAGATTTCTATAGTACTTTATAAAATACAAAAAGCATAATAGTATGTAGTACATACTACATACATGTCTAAATCTAGTCTCTAGTCTCTAGTCATTCATTTCATTTTATTTCTCTAAGCTCTGATTTTTCCACAGTCATCAATATACTATGTATATTGTCTTTATTACACTATAGGTCATTATACACTTTTTTTATCACAACAACATTGAGAGAAATCGACGGATCATATTATAAATTATAAACATAACACATCCGTTAGATTTAAATTATTACCTAAATAGCTGACACAACATTCCGTACAGTTCATATATCAAGATTTTTATGACATTAAGATGCACAAATAAAATTCAGCTCAAACTTTTATGTTCATGCACTTTTACAGTTTACAGTATCTTATAGATCATAAACACTTACATAATAGTAATGATGACAAGTACTTACTTTATTTTCTTTTACATAAGACATAATAGATTTTTTGTCAAGTCATTTCCATTACTTACACTGTACATTATTTTAGTTTTGTCCAGTACACACTTTGTCACACTGCAAAACATTTCTCCTCATACTTACTTAGTATATTATAAAATAAAACGTGCAGAATCCTACGACGATTTCCGTTCTATTTTCTACATTCTCTATTTTTCACGAAGTGAAATAGTCGAATCATATAAGTAAACAGGATAGAAAAATAACTTTTGTTTTATTTTCCCACATCCTTTTTCACATCTTATAAAAATAATAGTCACACTAGTGACATAATTAAAATCATAAATCATTTTCAAGTTATTTAGCCATACATTATAAAAATGAGTGATCCACAAAATTCCAAAGTGAATTACCCAGTAATTACACCTAAGAAGAAAAATGTGGACGTGGAATCTTCAGTTGCTAGGAGTAATGTGGCATCAGAATTAGCATCAAGTGTTGAATTAAATAGAGTAGTGCGAACAACATGGGAAACTCGGGATAACCTTTTTATCCCCCAACCTATAAGACCATCTACCCTTCAAGTTCCACCACCACCCTCTATTTCTAATCCTAATAAAATTTTCCAAAGACATGAGATCCTAATTCCTAATTCCAATTCTCAATCCACTTCATCCAGTACACTACGTGATTCAAGTAATCCTAATTCCTCACTCAACTCTTTCCAAACCAGCCTTGACTCAGCCTTTACTAGGGTTGTTTCTACTAAAACTGTTCTTAATTACTCAGTAATAACTTCTACATCTACAGTTAATAACACCGATAGTGATTCCGATCAATCAGGTGTATACGTAATCCCAAGGCCGGTATGTGTTTATTTATTTAAAACGTATAAAAATACAAATCATAGTTATTATTTAATAATAATAATAATATTACTTATGACTTATTGCAATTTTTTTTATTAAAAAAAAAAAAGTATTTATCCTATGTTTATATGTATATATGGCATGTGTTACCAATATACATTCTACATGATACTTCTATTCTTGTATACATGATACATAGAATATACATATAATAATGATTATAGCTTTTTAAATATTTTAACTCTGCTTAATCAATTTTATTCACATCATCGTTTTCACTTTTAATTCTAGAATCATGATTATATCATAATATAATTTATTTTTCCTTTCTTTAGAAAATACATAGATAAAATAAATTCTAGTTATAAGTCATAATGATTTAGTCATATATTTATTATGACACAAAAATGGAAACATTATGTACATGTATAAAGTATAAAATAATAATTACATGTATAATTTTTTCTTTTCCATTTTATTTTTTGAATTATACCATTATTATAATAGTTATGTCCAGAAACTCAGGACAACAGATGGTACGTTCGCCCACTAGTGGACTCCGGAATGGACCCAGTGGACTTCCCGATAATCAACTTCCGACAGACGAAGCCATTATCCGGACGGGACCATCACTACCTCCTAGCCCTCCACATCAGGATATTGAGTCCATGGGTGGAGTCCGAGACGGGAATATTTCAGACGCCAGTGAACGAGACCTGGCTGCATCGATCAATAGGCTATTCTTTCATCGGGACTCACCAAGGGACTCACGGACACTTCATGGAGAAGGTCCAGGGACGATTCCAAGCCGCAGCCAGCTGCTGGGCATCCCGAGAATTCACCCGCAAAGGAGGGAGGAAGAGCAACATTCCACATTATCAAGGACCGGCAATCAAAGAACACGCCAGGGGAATGTTCATGTGCCGATTATTCAACCTGGGGCCATATGGACAGACGAGGAGACCGGAGCACTGCACGGCCGCTTTCAAGTTCATAGCGGCAGCGACACGCAGGAGCGAGTCCTTGCTCCACCCCCACTTCGACTCAACGGGCCGGGTAGGGAACCTGTATTCGCTCCACGAGCTCGGAGAGAATCTCGCCATCGACGTCACCCCCGACATCACGAGGCGCTACGCTCCGATCTTAGAGCATCTATACTACCCGCAACAATTTCAAGATCTGCCCTTGCTACCCAAAATCGAAATTATAGAAGATTAAAGAAAGAAATCCACAAATTACTTTCTAAACCTATTATAACTAATATACTTCTATTTTCTCTTATTATTGTCTTAATTAGCCTGCTGCCGGGAGAGGAGGCTTTGGAGGAGGCTGGCGACCACCACCCCCACCAAAACCCCCAACGCCCCCCAGACCCCCACCAAGACAAGGACAATCTCCCACAACCATTTCAGATCCAAATCCAAGTAATGTTAAAATCTCAACTGGAGACCAAACTGGACAATGGGTCGCTACTCATGGAGAAGCAAGAGGAGGATTTGTATATCAGCGTGGCGGTTCCGGTGGTCCAGCGCCCTCCAGCTCGGGTTCCTCAGGCGGAACTCTACAAGGTTCGTCTAATACACTTATTAAAAAGGAAAATATTGACTTGATCCAATTTAGTGGTCAATCATCTTTGAAATCTCATCAAAGCATAAAAGCAGATAGTGGCATCGCATCTTTAGACAAAACAAAACCCCTTTCTCAGAGTTCATCCTCTTTAAATTCTAAGACTTCAGAACTTTCTCTTAAATCTCAAAAATCTCATACTTCAAATAGTCAGAAACAAATAGAAGAGAGGCCTATAATTACTCCGGAAAAACCCCCTAAAACTTTAACTCAACAAGGCATTGAAGCAGTTAAGTGGACAGGTCAGCAAGCAGTAGCTAGTGGTATAGCCATAGGAACTTGGATTTTAGCAGATAGAATAATTAATGGAAAGAAAGTCCAAGAACAGGTCTATGTCCCACCCCCTCCTGCTCCTCCTGCTGAACCTCCAGTCATTAACAATATTTTTCAACCCAAGATGACTTTATATCTCCAGAAAAATATTACTTTAGATGAGGAAAAACCAGATATTGTTCCCTTAGTTTTTCCCTCTTCTGAATCTGAAGCTAACTCATCGCAAGAAGAAAATACTATAAAATCTTTTCCTTACATAAGATCAGATTCTGAGGACGCAATGCGTTTTCCCCATTCAGGATTTAGTATTCCCCATTCTAAGCGTCAAAAGCAAAGAAAGTTAACCAGTATTTTAGCTGATATTATTCAATGTGAAAAGGCCCAAGACAAAATCAAAAATGAATATGAAAAATTAAATACGGATGATAGAGAATTTGCTACTATTGAAAATGTGCGAAGAGATCTAGAACGACAATGGCTTCAATTAGAAAGACAACGACAAGCCTTACTTCGAGAAGAAGCAGAAATAGAAGCTGCATTAAGAGATCTACAATCTACAACATCAACAACAATGCTACCTACATCAGCTCCACCTTCCACTTCCCCTTCATCTTCCAATTTGTTGGTATCAATGAAAGAAGAAGAAGACGATAAAAAATAGAAAAGTTAACGAAACGTGAACCTACTTAGTTATTTTTAATGAGAAGAACGTGAACTTGATTTATATTTCATGTCACATTGACTCAGAACTTGAATTCGCACCGCGTAGTCCATAGGAATACGAAATAGAATAACGTGAACTTGTTTGGTACTTGACTGTAGATTTACACAGGCTTTAAATTTACAAAGCAGACTATACAATATACATTAATCCATAATGCATTATCTAAAATAGGTTTTAAATGCGTTTAAAAAAATATGAAATAGAAAAGACGTTTAAAAGACGTTTAAATTATGTTTTTAAAATACGTTTTAATAACGATTGTACAAAGTAGGTAGATTGGTTAACCTAAAAATAACAATGACTAATAATACGTAATTTAATAATTCTTTTATCGATATTGTCGTTTGGAATTATGAGGGTTTTTGTTTTTCCCAGAAAATCAAGGAAAGCATATTAATATAGACTAATTCTTGTTATAAGTCTCATTTACAAATAATGACTCAACAATGTCGTATATAAAACGAAACTATTTAAATCCTCGGATTCCCGGGTCCTACTCAGGTCAATCAGGGTTTCTGAAAAATACAAAACATACAGATAAAAAATTAGTTGAAGAAGAATTACGTAACTTGGAAGGATACACATTACATAAAGACATAAGAAGAAAATTTCCTAGAAGAAGAATAAAGTTGTTATTCATAAATAATTTATGGAGCTCTGACTTGAAAGATGTTCGGAAATATTCGAAGAATAACAATGGTATTAATTTTTTACTTATTGTAATAGATGCGTTTTCAAAAATGGCTTACGTAGAGCAATTAAAGAAAAAAGATGCGCAAACTATGATTTCTGCATTTCAAAAGATAATAAATCGAGCCAGAGCAACCCCAAATCAACTTTGGGTTGACCGTGGAAAAGAATATACGTCATCAGAATTTAAAAAATTCTTGCTCGATAAAAAAATTAAAATGTATCACACCTATTCTAAAATGAAAAGTGTATATAGTGAAAGACTAATTCGTACATTATTTTCTAAAATATCTCGTTATATGACTCAAAATAATACTAATAGATTTGTTGATAAGCTCAATGACTTTGTGTCAACTTACAACAATACATTTCATTCAAGTATCCAGACAACCCCAACATCAGTCAATGAAGAAAATCAAATGGAAATCTTTAAAATATTGAATAAAGATATTTTGAATGATAATAAGATTTATAAACCCAAATTTAAAACAGGAGACTGGGTAAGAATAAGCCGAGACAAGCTGATATTTGAAAAGGGTATGTTGATATTACCAAGTAATATTTTATATAAACTAAATGCATAAACTATCACGTATCATTAACAATCTGAACTTTGCTGTTTTAGGATATGATAAGAACTTCTCTCTTGAGCTATTTAAAGTTCGACAAGTTCAAAATACAAAACCAATTACGTACAAATTAGAAGATAGTGACGGAGTTCACCTTCCCGCAGGATTCTACTCTCAAGAATTACAACTAGCTAATTCTTCATCACCATGATGTCAACAAGAAAAAACGATAAAAACTTCTTTTGGACATTACTTAGTGATTCTGACAGTTTAAATTACCCTAATAATATTCCAAGTGATTTTATCAATAAGTTTCCTTTGCCTGATTCGTTTATTGATAGAGATAATTACGAAATTGGAGTTGTTGACATAAAATATTTACCTGTTCAACCGGTCGCAGTTAGTGAAAGTTCAATTCGACAAAATACCCCATCTTCAGAACCTCCTGCTAAAAGAGAACGATTAAATGAAACGACAGAAGAAACCGGACCATTTTTTCCTAATTTAGAAGAGTATGAACCGGAAGCAATTGAAATAAAAAAAACTACAGATCAAGTTGAAGTATTCTTTGCTAAACTTGCTGAAGAACTTTTACCTAAAAAAGTGTCTATTATAAGGGAAAACTATGAAGAAGAGGATACTGCTTTTGCTACAGTTAGGTTTGAACCGACTGACAGAAATGAAGTTTTGATTCTTCCTCCTCAGTTAATTAGAATGTTAGGATTTAAACAAACCTTTTTTCTACCTGGTTCAACAAGCGCATACAATAAGGTTGATTATTCAAAGTTTGCAGATATTAATATGGATGCTGATGTGGAAATTCTTATTCACAAATTAAATCCAACTTATACGGAGAATATTATAAAAGTAACTACAGTTGTAGAATATATTGAACAATTTAGGGTTGATTATAGTCAAGGGCATCGTGATGCGGTAGATTTAATGAATCAAATTCAGCGCAGGTTCACTCAAAATAGACACATGCCATTCGAAATTGCGTTTGGAATTGATGACGAAGGAGGTGAAAGAAAATTAGATAGTACAACTATATTAAAATTTACAGGTAGAAATTCTCATGAAAAACTTGTTTTACCTGAAATTTTTGCTCGAGGATTAGGATTTGATACAAATATATTTTCTCCAGGAACACATGAATCTGCAAATGTTGCAAATTCTAATTTATTTTCAAGCATAGTAGATGGATCAGTGTTAGATTTTAAGTTCAAAATTCCTTACACTCTTAATTTGCCCATGGACGAACCTATGAGTAGACGATTACAACATGTTACACAGGAGATATTCGGAGCAATGGTTAATTTTGGACTAGACATACAATTCAAAGTTGATGATGAATTTGTTGAACCTACAATGAAGACGTACGAAACAGTTCAACTTCCACCAAAAATAAATAAATATTTTGGTTTAACAGAAAATTATGTGATCAATTCAGCGCATGATAAAATTCAAAAAAAGCAGCATCAAACTCAGTCACAAGAGAATCAAAATGAATCGGAATTTGAAAATTCAAGTTAGTTGACTGTATCAGAAGTTGTAAATATTTTACAAGTTCAGTACAAACCTAAACTTATGCTAGTTACTTGTGATGCAGTTTGTAACCAGTACTTTGGCAATAAACAATGTCCTATTCTTCGGGTACTTGACTTGAGTGAGGACTATATAAAGGCTACACATACTACATTTTCTCCCATTCTATATGTACCAGTACGGAGTAACACAATTTCTCAACTTAGAATTCAGTTGTTAGACCAGTTTGGGAATTTATTAAACCTAGGAACAAACCCTGTACGTTTGACCTTACACTTTAAAGTTATAGAGTAGATGCGTGATATTTTGTGTGACAGGGAAGGTTGTAAATTAGCTCCCAAGATGACAAAAACGAGTCAAGTTGGAGCTGGAGTAATCCAGGATTCTCAATCGTATCTTGTTCCTCTGAAATCAGTAAAGTCTGGAAAATCTCGTGTTGGAGGAACAAGGAAACGGAAGTCTCAAATAGGTAAAGGTAAACGTAGGAGGAAGTCTAATATTAGTATCATTCCAGCATCCACATTGAAAGGACGTAAAAGAAGGTGTGTCAAATCAAAGTCTAAAAAATCCACTCGTAAAAATTTAAAAAGAACCAAAAAATCTAGAAGATAAAAAATTCGACTCTAAAAATGTCAAGTCAAGTTGAAACGAAGAAACATGCCAATTCAGAGAATTCTACTCGTTCAGAGTTGGATATGACAGTACCCCCTACTGACATTTCAGTATTGAAAACAGAATGGGAAAATGTCTATCCTACACACTCACCATCCAACAATGATGATCCTATTGTTTTCAATATCTCATCAGATGGCGTTAGTTATTACGATTATCCAAATGCGCAGTTGTATGTTAGAGCTAAAATTCTAAATCATGACAAAACAAACCTAGCTGAAACTGAGTTAGTAGCTCCTACTAATGCATTTTTTCATGCATGGATAAGTGATATTGAAAACGAAATAAATAATGTTAATATTACAAAATTTGGTAGCCTTAGCCCATACGTAGGATATTTAACTACTTTACTAGGATCAACTCCCGAGCAAAAACAAAATGATTTACAAAATATTTTATTTTACCCAAATAAAACTGTTGATGCTTTTTCTGCTAAAACTGACGCAAACTGTGGGTTTACGAAAAGAGCAAAATTAGCACAAGAGAGTAAGTCATTTGAAATGATGGGTAAATTACCCATAGACATTTTCTATCAAAATAAATACTTACCTCCAAACGCTAAAGTTAAAATTAGCTTGCGAAGGAGTCTTCCTCAGTTTTGTATTGATGGTAATAAAGACGAGATTAGTGCGTCCACTCCAGGAAGCCCATACATATATGTTATTGAGGATGTTGTTCTAATTATTCCTAAGCACAAAGTTGATGAAAAAGCCATTAAAAATAATGGGAAATTTATCTATCCTATTATTTCCCCGAATGTAAAAACCTATACTATAAGCACAGGTAGTATTTCACATATTGCTCCTTCCTTTATTAATGGTAATCTACCTCAACAAGTTTATATTGGACTTGTTTCTAATGCGGCATTTAATGGTAATGTAAAGAAGAGTGCATTTAATTTTCAACACTTCAAAATGGCTTCGATATCCTTGTCAATTAATGGTCAGGATCAGGTATATAAATCTGTACATTACGATTTCGATAATGATAAATACTTGGAAGGGCTATCTACACTGAAGGATGCTGCATTTAATCCGCAATTTGGAAATGGACTTTGCAGAGAAAACTTTTTGAATGGTAAGTTGTAACATAATTATTTTGTACTTTATAATTTTTTATATTTTATACAAATTTGTTTATCATTAAAAACTTTTAACTAATTATGTTACAACTTACAGGAAATGTTCTAACGGGGTTCAATATTTCATCAATAACTAAAGACGGATTATCTCTCATTAAGCGTGGTTCCATTACAATCACAATTCAGTTCAAAGCAGCTCTAACCGTACCAGTCAACGTTATCGTCTACACTTTGGATCAAACCCTCGTGGAAATTGATTCACATGGCAACGTCGCAATTTCAAAATGAATACTTTTGAAATTGAAAATGTTCTTGAATCCTTACTCTATTTTACAAATTCCAAATTAGAATTTTATGTTTTAGCTGCAAATGAGTTGGAAGATATTAATATTAAATCCTATCCCTGCATCATAATTCAAAATTGTGATAACTTGGGTGACCAGGGAAGTCACTGGATATCGTTTTTTGTCCTTTCTTCAAAAGAAACGGAGTATTTTGACTCGTATGGTAATAATATTACATTATATTCTAACATACAAGTACCTGGTGAAATTGTGAAAGAAAATTGCTACCCTCTTCAGTCTTCAAGTTCTGAGACTTGTGGACATTTTGCAGTTTTCTATGCCTACCATCGTGCAATCGGAGTAAAATATAAAAAGATTTTGAATATTCTATCAAAATCTCGTAAAGGTAATGAAAAAATTGTTAAAAACTTTATAACTAATATAAGTAACAATTGTAATTCTAAAAATAAATCGCAATGTCTGCAGTGTTGTAAATCAAGAATAAAAAATAGATATTAATAATAAGAAAAAAAATTACTATATAACTAGATAATATTTCTGCGAGATTTTTAGTTTCTCTTAGAAGGTGACAGAGTTCACAATGTCTGAAGCAATCAATTTAGTTGTAGATGAAGAAGCAGAAATTACAAGTGCAAAGTACGACATTAAAAATACAGGAGCTGGAAATTTTATTACTAACATAAATTGTGAAAATTCAGGTGTGCAAAGCATTTATTCAACAGCAAGACCAGGAAATTGTGCAAGCAACATTTCGTTTGTGAACAAAGTGTTAAAAGAAAGAGGAATGAATTCTCACGACAGTGGTAGTGTAGAGTCAACCATAAATATATCCGACTAAAATAGCAGGTCTAGTTTCTTATTAGAAAATATAAGAAATATTTAAAAACAATACAATGATTCGTTGTTATTGTTGTAGAGTAGACTTTGATACTCAAGATGAGTATACTCTTCATCGGAGTTTAAAGCATAGATTATCATGGAAGTGTAATTTTTGTGAGGAAGTATTTACTCAATTTGACGTGTATGAAACTCATCTCAATCTGAAACATTTACACCTAGTGAAAAAGCAAGATTTGGGTGAGTTATGTGAAAACAGTATAAATAAAAACGATCTATGTTGTGCTCGATGTAAATGGTACTGGATTCCAGAGCATGACGAAGAATCATTATGTCTCAGAATATATAATGGTAAAAAATATTGTAAAACTTGTGTTAGTCAGGTCGATAAAGAAAACATCATTAAGCAAAAATATGGAAATTATTTGAACCAAATTAATTTTCCTAGCCAGTCAAACGAAAAGGAACTATGGATAAAATTTAACCTTGATGGAAGATTTGGAGATTCCGAAAGTGACAGATTTGAAGAGGAAATATATTGTTGTTACTGCGTAGAAAGACCAAGGGATGACACAAAGTTTTTGTATTATTTAGCAGAATGGCCAGAACATACAATATGTAAGAATTGCTACATGTATCGAGTAATAGAAAAGAATGTAGGCTGGCCATCTATGCAATCTTGTTGTTCTTATTCAAGGTATCTTTATTGTAAAAAGAAGGAAATAGTGTAAGATAATTAGTTATAATTATAATTTGATTTTGTTAATGATTAAGTTTTTTCAAACATGTTATTGAATAAGTTCATTTATAAAGAGAGTTTTGTTTAAATATAGAATAAAAAATTAATTGGCTTATAAAATGTAATTATTAATTATTTTTTGTTATTTTATTTCTCATATTAACAAATTTGATACATTTCTAAAGTAATTTATAAAAGGAAATACATAAAAAAAATAAAGTAATTGTGTTGCAAATATTCATGGTTTAGGTAATACAAAAGGAGGTCCATTTGGGTCATCATTTTTAAAAACTTCTTTAGCTTTGTCACCAAAGTGCAATTTGCAATCATGCGCCATGTTGCACCCGTCAAGAATATTTTGTCCATTATCAAGTAATTGTAATAAATGTGCACGATTTTCTGTAACGACATATTTTACTCCTACAGGTAAATCCATTAGTTCAACATTTGCGAGTAATAAGTTTTCCAATTTCTGTCGTTGTGCTTGTGTGTAACAGTGTTTAGGATACTCCAAAGCTCGTATACAAAACACAATCATTGAGAATTGAGTCTGAGCTAGACTAGGCATGAATACCCAAGTCGAGTCAACTTGTCTTTGTAAAAAGACTTTAATTTCCTCAAGTGTGTCTGTTTCGTCAACCATTTTCATGGACATTTCTATTTTGTTTTTTACACATTCTAATGAAATTTCTTCTTTGGCTTGTACACAATACAAGTCAGAAATTTCACTAGAAAGGGAACTTTCCAAAGTGGGAAGTCCATGTGCATAAAGTTTTATTTGTTTTTTCGACATGTTAAGTCGATTTTCAAAGATTTTTTTATATGAAAAAATATAACGTTGTCCTTTTATAAAAAAACGAGCAACGTCGTACGGGTTACTAATAATTTCATAACCCGGAGGTATTCTATGTCCGTTAAGTTTTCGAATTGTCTTCAAGTAGTAATCTAAGTGAATTAATTTCACTCCGTCACGATAAAGGGCTTTAAAATTTTTTAATAGCTTAACTATTTTTAAAGTCTGAATAAGAGATGATGGACAATCGACCAAGTATAAGTTTTCATACGGAATTGGTATTATATCAAAATATTCGTCAATGTCATACGGGTTTTTTATTTTTAGTCTAATTTTATCAGGTAAGACTTTAATTTTGTCACTTGAGTTGTTTAAGTTCAAACAAAAATCAAAAGTAGAGTCAGGATGTATAATAAATTTTTTTTTATCTAAACCATAATTATAATTGCTGTCTGGTTTTACAGCACTAAACACTGTAAAGAATTGAGGTAAAGAGGTTTGTGACCGACCCAATTTTATTAATTTTCGAGGAGGCAAAGACTCAGTTTCACAATCACTTAGTTGATTTTCAAAGGGTTCACTGCATTGAGATGAATGTAAACTTGATTCTGAGGATGAGTCGCTTGAAGACGATTCACAGTAACCACAACCACACCCTTCACCGTGATCCCACCTCTCAGGAGGCCATTCCATGTTGGGGTAAACTGGATGAATTCATATCCGAAACCTCGTAAAGAAATAATAATAATAATATGATAAAAATGCTAGGGAAAATGTAAATTGTTCAGTTTCAATGGATAATTCATTGAGTACACATTTAAAAAGAGTTGCTTCAAAAATAAATTGGTATTTTGTAATTATTTTCATACTATTAGTTCTGTTTATATATACCATTTTTTCAATTACATTGACAAAAAAACTTATATTGCAAATACTAAATGCATTTATATAGTATTTGAATTAGAAATGGTAGACTCTTGGTGTGAGTATGTGTGGTTAATTTGTATTATCCTATCAGCTTTAGTGATCGCAATTGTGTATTGTGTGTATTATAATACAAGCGAAGGATTTCCAAGCTGGTGTATAAACACTAAAGGAAAAAGAGAGTTTATATGAAAATGAGTGCTGACGAAGATGCACTGCCCGTGATACTTCTTATTGTTTACGTGTTTCTGATAATTTTTTTTATTATCTTAATATACTCAATGGTGTATATCTACAGTTTTATTTTCCCTGAAGTTTGCACCCTGATTGACAACAGTACTTTAACATGAAATCTCTTGAATTCGACCTGTAGTGAGTCAGTAAGGTTCAAGTTTTTGTGAAGGAAGCATCTCAGTTTAGTTTTATGGAAAGTAAAATAAAATTCTGTATTTATTGCTGTTGTGATCAAAAATTAAATTTAGAAAACTTAAATGATCACTTTGTTTCTCATATAAAATTTACGCAAAACCAAACTCTGTGTGGGTTGTGTACACAAATTATTAGAAAACAAATTTTTCTATTAAAGAGATACAAGAGTTTAGACTTGAATTTAAAATAACAATAAAAGAAAAATTATCAAGTGACTCAATGACCAGCATTGAAACACCGCAATGTGCATTGTGCACATACCTACATGATACAGATCACCTGTTGAACCAAGAGAATTTCGATAAAACTCTGTTTGGACTTAAATATATTTTGAACTTGATCAGTGGAAAACCTGTCCACATGAAGTGCAAAACAAGAGTAATTGAACTTTTAATGGGTATGAAGGCACAAAACCCAAGTTATTCAGGTTATAAATGTAATCCTATATTGGAGCACATGAAAGCTGAAGAAGGTGAAAAAGATGAGGAGGATCGTGACGGAACAGACTCAGATGATGATGCTGAAGAAGATGAAGACGAGGAAGAAGAAGAAGATAAAGAATCAAGTTCCTCATCTAGTGACGACGATGAAGAAGAAAAGGAAGCAGAAGAATAAAATAATTACAAGTACATTATACCAATTACGATCAAAATTACAGTCAAAGATAAATGTAAATTTAAATAACTGAATATTAATTTGTAAAATTTGAAAAAGTTTAATTTGAAGAATAAAATATGAAAAATTGGGTATAAATAAAGTTCAGTTATGAATCGACACTTAGTTTGTTATTAATTGCATACACAGAAGCATCCGCCTAATAATACTGTTTATTTTTCATCTTCATAATCTGCATCATGATGGAGGAAGAGCTATTGGATTTTCAACTTAAGCATCCATTTTGCGCAACAATTTGTGGTGTAAGTTTTTCTTTTCATTAGACCATATTTTATTTATTTTTCAACCAATTCATATACATTTTATCTATTTTTATTTTAGCCAAGTCAGTGTGGAAAAAGTCATTTAACTGTTGAAATAATCAAAAGACGAGACGAAATAATTAGTGAAAAATTAGATACCATCATATATGTTTATCATCATAATCAGACAATATTTGATGAGTTAAAACAACTTGTTCCTAATATAAAATTCACCACCAACCTCTTTGATATAGATAACCTTAAATATGGAAAAACGCTTGTCATAGTCGACGATAAAATGGATGAGTTGTCAAATAAAACAGAACAAAAGTATATAACTAATTTTTATATTCGAGGAAGTCATCATGAGAGTATAAGTCTCATAACCCTGCTTCAAAATGCCTTTGAACCAGGGTTGAGAAAACTCTCAATAAACTCTCAGTATAAGGTATTTTTTGACCAACCTCAAGATTACGACACAATCAAACTGATTGGTCGGCGACAATACCCTAAATTTCCTAATTTTATACCAGATGCATATGATAAAGCAATAACCAAAAAATTTGGCTATCTTTTCATATTTATGCATCCAGCACAAAGTAAGAAATACCGCGTACGATCCTCAATATTTCCAGACGACGATTGCCAGGTCTATCTTCCTGCTTGAGTAATAAAAATACTGGTTTCATACATACAAACTCATTGTATTTTTAACACTCAAGAACGATACACCATGGCAAAAACAATGCGAGTCATTGATCCTCGTTTGTACGAGAAACTCATGTCATTACACAATTCAAATTCTCAATTACATCAAGAACAGAGTAATGAAAATGTACAAGAGGTAAAAACACAAGTAGAAGAAGATTTACCACAAGAAAAAAATTTAAAGGAAATGATTTTAAAAATTGTACAACAGAATATGAATAATAATAATAATAATAATAAATCAACCCTTGAACAAGAATATAATGACATTCATGATGATGATATTATGCTAATGAAGCAGAAACAAAAGAAGAGAAAAAATCAAGTTGGAGCTGGGGTCACAGAACTACACCATTATGTAAAAATACGCAAACAAGATGTACAAAATAATAAAACTAAAAAAAAGAAGAAGAAGAAGAAGAAAACACAAACCAGTTTAAAAGATAAAAAGAAAAAATAAATTACTCATGCATCATGAAATCAGGTTTATTATAAATTCAACAACCATCAAGACATGATGTCTTTAATATTTTCCTTCTCCCTCTTTACTGTGATTGTGCCATTATTTTGTACGTCAAGCACATTATACACTGAATGTGTTTGGTGCTTACTAACAAAAAAATCGTTTATTCAAGTGGAATATCCAAACAGTGTGAAGCCAATATATCATTGTCTATCTAATTTCCATTTGTATAATTTAACTATTCCTGAAATAAAAGTTAGACAAGTGGAAAATTGTACTTGGGAAAAGGTTGATTTACAACATGATCAAACCTCACTACATGCTGATTATAATTGGCAAAGAATAAGCCATCATGAATCGTTGGGTAAGTTCTTTTCCATTACTTTTTCTTATGCATTTATGGGTGAATGCCAAAACCAGTTTTTTTAATATTTTATTCTTTATGTATTTCAAGCTATAATCGTGCAACTTCTTATATTGTTGCTTGTGCAAATATATGTTGTGGTGAGACTATCACAAATATCTACTTGTAGAGCGTCATTCAAAGCAAAATCAAAGTACAGAGCACCTACGACAGCTGCAACAGCAACCACATATTCTATGAATAGTCAACACGGCTATGACGAAGTAGACCTTGGTGAAAATAAAAATTAAAGAATAAAATAAAACAAAATAAAGAAATTTAAACTTATCTTTGAAGAAGAAGAAGAAGAAGAAGAAGATTTGAAATTTCCAAAATGAATCCTCCAAATTTGAATTGTGAATCTGAATTTCCTCCGTTGTCTCCAATTCCTGGTCCAAGTAATCAACAACAACAACACCAACAGCTACAATCTCCAAGCCTCTCAACAGCAACAACTCTGGTTTCCTCACCACCAAATTGTCAAATTGTTTCTGCTACTAAAGCGTTACAACGAGATGGCAAGGTATAATTAGAAACGAAACTAGTGAATCATGATTTTATTTTTCATTATTATTATTATTATTATCATTAATATTATTTCAATGTGTGAGCAATATAAAGACAACTTACCTGTATTTATTTTGATTTTTGTTTTTAGGATTGGAAATGTTCATTTGTTGACTGCAACCATTTGGAGAAAACAAGGAATGGAATGAAAGAGCATCACATCAATTTTCATCTGTGTAGAGTTTGTTGCTATTATTTTGATAATAGAATCGGACATCAGTGTAACATAATCACGTCCATGCCACAACCTATGAAACGGGACAGAAATGTAAGTTGAATTAACTGAATCAATTTTGGGACATTGGTAGCACCCCCCCCCCCCGGGGGCTGTCCCCCCCCCCGAAGGGGGGGGGAGTTTAAGTGGTATAATCAAGAATTTAATTCAAGTTTTTTTATTTTGCTAATGTAGAAATTAAAATGTCATTATGCTCCAAGTTGTGACTTTCATTGTGGCAAGTATGAACTTTTCAATGATCATCTATTCTCATCCCATTATTGTGACCATTGTAACTGTTTTTTTTACACTCCTCGACTTCACCGTTGTCAAAGACCAGGACAACGAGGAGGTCATGATCCACGACTAGCGGGAGTGACTCAGGATTTTTTTAAAGAATACAACAGAACGCATGCTGGAGTTATCGTCACTTATCGTCATACACCAGAAGAACCAGAACAATTTGATACTTCCACCCCTGGAAATATTACGATTGATATTTTGGGGAAATTTTTTGAAATGGTTGAAGAACCATTTATAAAACTTGTACGTCAAGTACTTGTGATTTTTAAAAACTGTAAGATTCAGATTAAGTTAAATTTAACAATGACAAAAATGGAAATATTTGAGAATGGAGTGATGGAGGAGCTTGAAAGACCATTGAATCCACCCTCCAAGTTTGTGCTCAATCTTCATCCTGATGGTATTCCTAATTTTTACTATAATTCAGTTGATGACATTACTGAATATATATCAAATTTTAATGAAGGTGGAAGTGGTTGGATGATAAAATCTATAAATAGTATGGATGTAGTTATAGCCAAATATAATCTTTTTCCAAATGCTAGACCAAAAGGGTATTTAAAAATGCCAATAGCAAATAGAAAAGGTTTTATAAATCCTCGTAATAAAGATGATCGATGTTTTCAGTATTGTATGGTTATTCACAAACATCATGGAAAATTCAAACGCAAAGATAGAGCTGCAAGTTATGATTCATATTTTCATGAATTTGACTTTTCTGATGTTAATGAGGAAATTGATTTATATGGGTTAGGTTTAAAATCCTTTGAAGAAAAACATAAACTTAGTGTAACTGTATACAGCAGTGATGAGCAAGAAGAAATTATTCCTATAAGACAACCCGAAATCACAAAAGACAATAATGTAAACTTGTACTTGATTCTGCAAGGAGATCAATCCCATTTTGTTTATATACGTGATCTGAAAAAATTTATGTGTAATGGTAGAAAAAACAATTCTTTTTTATGTCCAAAATGTAATTATAAATTTGGTCAACAACATGTGATGGAAAAACATAGAGAAAATTGTGGCACTAAAGATTCAGATAGAAAATTTTATCCAGGGCAAAAAATTAAATTCAATAAACCATTCCAAACTTTACAATTTCCTTATTTGATCTTCTTTGACTTTGAATCCCTGTTAATTCCCTTTGAAAATGATGAATCAAATGTAAAAACAAAAAAACAAAAAACAAACAAAACTAACAAATTACAAATTCACAAACCAGCAAGCTACAGCTTGTGCATTGTTGAAATTACAGAAAATTTTAACGCAAAAGTCATGACTATAGAGTATTTTAATGGGCCTGATATAATTGAACATTTTTATAAAACCCTCTTTAATCATGCTCATCGATTGCTGCGCCATATTCGTGAGACAAATAATAAATGTGAGCCATCGCAAGAGCAAATGGAAGCTCATTACAATACCACACATTGTGGCTACTGTGGAAAAGAATTTGATGTTGATAAAAAGGAAAGTAGACGCTCACTGCATCATAATCATTTTAGTAGTGAGTACATCTTGGCGGGTACGTGTTTTTATGACTTATTTTATTATGCATAATAAAAAATTTTATATAGCAAAAATATACATTAGGTTTTCTGTTGTGACAAATAATAATAATAATGATAATAACAAGTTTTTTTATTTTTATTTTTATTTACCTCTCAAGTTTGTGTAGCATGTAATCTCCAGATCAAGTACAAACACGAAATTCCTGTTTTCGGCCACAATATTTCTGGTAAAGTAAAAAAATAAAATAAAAAAGGTTAGCATGTGTTTTATTTATATGTAAATTAAAGGAAAATATTTTTTGAAACAAAAACATCATTTAATCTTTATTTTCAGGATACGATTTGCATCTTATTGTTGATGCTCTGAATGCCAAATTAGTTGCTAGTGAAGATATTAAAGTAATCGCTAAGAATAGTGAGAGATTTGTTGGTTTGGAAGTAACAGGGAAAAAGCGTGCACCCGCACTTAGATTAGAATACAGAGATAGTAAAACTATGAAATGTCCAAGAGATAAGATAAGATTTATCGACACTTTATCCTTTATGCCTTCTTCTTTAGAAAATTTGGTAAAAAACGTAAAGAAAGGTGGATTGGAAAATTTGCATGTTATTAAAACTGGATTCAAATTTTTAATGCCCCATTTCACTGATCCTACAATGGAGCAATTGAAGCTCTTTACTAAAAAACACCATTTTCCCTATAGTTTTTTAGACGACACGTCTAAATTTCACCCAAGTGTAAAAACACCTGAGCGAGAAGCGTTCAAAAATGACCTAACAGGTGAAGAGATATCTGATAAACATTGGGAACGGGTAGAAGAAGTCGTAAAAACGTTCAAACTAGAACGTTTTTGCGATTATGCACGTTTCTACAATTCTGCCGATGTA
>JAQGBH010003133.1:0-21067 GCA_034698265.1 Sminthurinus aureus | reverse complement strand
TTTTCATGTGTTTCTTCTTTTATAAGTTACGTTTTGATTACGTTCTAAAACAAAATATGGTGTTTTTACTGTGTCGTATCGGCAAATTTCAATTGTGAATTCAGTGACCTTTTCTTTGAATAAAAAAATGGTTTTTCCCCCCTTTGGTAGCTACTCTCTTTTCTCTTTTGTAACGATCATAATAAATAATAAATATGTTGCATCTCATTCGCGTCATTTTCATTCAAGTTGAATTTCCTCAACAGCCTTCAAATTTACAATTTACAACTGGAACTGGAAAAATTACAAAGGCAGTTGTGAGTTGTAAGAATTTACAGTGTATAGTCTATACTGTATTATATTATGTCGTACCTAATGTTTACCTAATAGAGGTTGCTTCTACGGGTCCGGGTCTACTTTGGTGTTTGGTCCATCCATGTCAGACTTTAGACGTTAGATGTTGGATGTTGGATGTTGGATATTAGGTAGGGACCATGTTAAATTTTCATGCTAAATGCTAATGCTAAATGGTCAACTTTGAGCAGTCATACATTATTAATGATTGTGTCTCTCTCTTCATATGAGTAGACTATTTGAAGAAATAGCCTTCAATGCCATTTTAATTAACAAAGTAATGGCACGTTCACCGTCCAGCTCGTATATTTATTATGTATGTACGACGTACAATGTACAATGTACGATTTACAGTGTACAGCGTACACTTGGCTTTTTTTCTATTTGCGTTTTCTGTGTACACTGGACACTGGACACTGGAAGCTGGGCATTAGGCATTGGACATGTATTTTACGTACCTATGTTCTTTACACTATATACTAGAAAATATACACAGTAAACACGGAACCTTACACAACCGTCAACTTTATTTTACGTCAATAATGAACTGGACTCACAAAGTCGATGCTTCTCACGTATCACATATATTTGTAATTCCTACTCTACATTGTACATTGTACATTGTACATATTGTATGACACATGTTAAAGTGAACTCGATACTCGATACTAGACTGTTAACCGTAAAACGGGGTAAATATTAGCTGATAGTGGATAAAAGAGCATGAATATTACATGAGAAAAATGCATCGACTTTGCCATTTCTTGATCTTTTAATTTGTTCACATTCTATTTTACATGTACTATAGTATACCAATCCAATTCAATTCAATCGAATCTAATACAGTGTGATACGTGACATTACATTCCATTGCACAACTTGTATCCTTCATTCTTCATTCTTCATGCCACAGACAGAGATGGAAATTTTGGGAATGCATTCCCTTATGTACGAAATCCCATTTGAAATACATGGGAATGGCGCGGAATGGGAATCATTCCGGAATCATTCCCAAAAATTTCCATCTCTGGCCACAGTACAGTATACAGTATACAGTCACTCGTGCACACGGAAAACGGTAAAGGCACCATAAAAGAAAAGAAAAGAAAGAAATACGTGATATTTTAGTCACAAGTCATAAAAAATAAAAACCATGGCAAGTTTTTCCTCCCTCAGTTACATATCTATGAATCTCCAGTTTCTCCTTCAACTCCTCTCTGTATCTGTACACAAGGCCTTTTTGCAAAAACTATCCAGCAAAAATTCTATGTACATTGTACAATGTACATGTTTGTTTTTTTGTAGCGTCTGTAAGATGTAAGACTATAGAAAAAAGAATAAACAAACAAAATAGAAAATAGAAAATAGCCAAATTCAAAAGTATTTTTATATCTATTACATATGCATGGCAATATGATACGTGTTATGTGATGTGTGATATATTTACAATTTACATGTGCATGGAATATGGGAAATGGGAAATGATGAGCTATTCTATCATCATCATCACCAATCTCACAATTCCTAATACGTTTATTATGCGTATAAGTAAATTGTAGATGCACATGTAAAGAGAAAAGAGTCTCAAGGATCAAGGATCAAGTACACTAATACGTGTAATAATACGTGCATCCAGCACATTGCATGACGTGTGGCTCTGGCTGTGGTGTGTACAATGTTAATCTACGTACAACGTACACTGTATACTGTATACTGTATATTGTACATGTGTTTGTGTATAATAAAAGTCTATTGTATTCTTTATGAAGAGGAGCAGTCAAGTAAAGACCTCAGAATTCTCAAAAGGGACAAAATACAAATACACTCTACACTTTTGTACACTTAAACATCATCCACCATATTTACATATAAATATCTTATAAGACAAGACGGAGCTGGAGCTGGAAGCTCGATACTCGAGGCTCTAGACTCGAGACTCCAGAGGAAAGGGAAGAAAAGGAGAATGAAAATGTTTAAAATTATACACAATACATGATACACAATGCACAGTCAGCAGGAAAACCCTGCCCAGAAATGTTTACAAATCTACTTACATTCACACTTTGACTGTACACTGCACACTGCACACTTTACAAGTGAATGAAAAAAGAAGGCTAAATAATGTGGCTATACACTTTAAAATGTACATTGTACATGCTAGTGGCTAGCACACAGTGGGTTTTCTTATTTCTTTGCTACAGATAGAATATGATGGGTTGAAAGATCAAGAAAGATAGTATTTTTGAAAGAATGGAGAAAGAAAGTGAAGAGGAAAAAAGAGAAAGTGTTGGTTCACTTGATTCTTGATTCTTGATTCACCCGATGACTTTATTTAACTCAACTTTTATCGTATTCTCTTTCGCAGTGTGTAGAGTATAGAGTATAGACTGTAGAGTGTAGAGCTACCACAATACAAGACAATCTCAAAACCTTTGCATTATATTTAGTTGGCGTGTGAATAATAATAATAATAGTAAAGAAACATGTACAATGTAGACGGTACATGTACATTTGTAGTTTGTATTTTATATTTTATATCCAGTACCTACAAATGATAAATAACTGTATCAAATATCAAAATAGTCAGAGGAGTCTAAAAGTAAAAGTTTTTCATTTTCTTTACCATGTATTTATTATTTATTTGAACTACGACATTTAATCGATAAACCTCTGTCACTTATTCACTTTATCATATTTATTTATTTCCATTTTGTACGTTCGACATTCGACATTCCATGGTACGTATATACGTAGTATATTAGACATGCTATGAAAATCCTGCATAAAATATAAAATATGCATGGAGTATGGAATAAAGATACAGAAAAGAATGCAAAATCCAAAAATCCAGCCTGACCTGCCAATTGAAAATCAATGTAAATATTTTCAAGATGCAATTCTTCTTAACCTTTTCCCATGATCCATGATCCTGGAGCCTGGATCGTTGATCCACCATTAACAAAGCCAAAGACAACATCTCTGGCTCTGGCTGTGATGATGCCAGAAAAATTGGCCCGCTCTTGTATCTGCTGAAGACTTGCGTTTATGCGTATTCATTATTTCATTATTTCATGGTGGTTTATATCTGTGGAACCATTCGTTGAATATGAATATTAATACTAAATATATACTGTGCCATAAAAAGTTCTTTTTCAGTGTACATTTTATGAAATATGTATAGATTATGGATTGTATGTACCGAAATACTACAAAATACAAACTACCAACAGCAGAGTGTACACTGTACACAAAGTAGAACCGATGCCCAATGAACAATGAAGAAACGTTCATTCTAGTTCACTAGTTCAGCTCCCAGCTCGAAACTCTAGAGCACATAATAATATATAATATAGGTAGTAATTCATGCAAAACATCAGTAGAAGGAAACGTAGGAGAAAGAGAGAAATGGAGAGAGAGAGAAAGAGAGATGTAAACCGTATATTCAGTCAAGTCAAATGTAATCGGTTCGTATTGATTTGCTTCCATTCCAATGTTAGACTCCGATTCATTCCACTTCACACCATCGCCATTCTCTCTATTTCTTCTTGTTCTTTTACTTTGTCTCTGTTTCTCTGTTCTCTATCAAGCACCATCATTTTCCATTTAGACCATTTTCCCAAATGTACGCTCTACTTACATTGTTAACAACGAACAACCACTATTATAAAAACCCGGAAAAAATTACACCTCATATTTACATATGAAAACACCATTTGAACGAGGACATTTTAAATTCGTAGAAAAATCACTTAGTATTTAGGATCTAGGATCTAGGCATTTGAAATTTGGACCCCTGAGATCACATCAAATCCCAGAGCCCAGAATCACTGATTTTTTTCTTTTGATGATAGTTAATATTCAACTTGCATGAGGAATGAGGAATATCATGTTCTACTTTACTCTAAAAATGTATGCATGGAGCATGGAGTTTAACCTTAAAAAAGCGAACGCAGGAAAAATTAATTTTTTTTAAATATACCGCATTGGTTGTTGGCTACTGTGTTTACTGTTTACAGTTTACGGTCCTAGCTCGCCGTGGTGCGCACTTGCCCTGTATATTATAATATAATATATTATATGTTATATAAAGCAATTTTCTGTTACACATTATGCATTATATGTGCTCCAACGTATGCATTTACAATCTACAATCTACGGTATATAATCTAGAACCTACAATCTAAATGTTTCGAACTTCGAACAGTGAGTTGAATGTATGATAGGCTTTGACAACGTATATAGATAAAAGATAATAGATGTGACTGTGTAATACTTAGTTAGTTACAGAATTTGGGCTCGTCCTCCTTCATGCATACTTTATCCCATTTTCTATACATGTTATGTACTGTAGACTAAAGTGCCTCTTTCATTTTGAGGTGTTTAGTTGAGCACTTTCTCTTAAGTATCAATACAATATTACAGTATAAAATATAGCATACATTGTACATCAATACATAATACATAATATCCTACGTCGTATTGTATATTGTACATAAAAATGATAAAAAATTATTAAACATGTCAACACATTAGAAAAGTGTGTCCTTCCTTTTACTTTCCAATATCCAATATCCAATCGAATAAATGATATTAATATCTGGACAGTGAGAAAATGTGTATTTTGTTGAAAAAAAACTAGTGAGAAAATTAATAGCTTATGCAAGCTGAATGTTGAGTGAAGAGTGAAAGGAAAATAGAAATGATGGACAATGCACAACTCTTTTGCAACATGAGTACTAAAAACTAAAATGTATCATATTAAACATAGTAGGACCATACCAGTATGATGAGTTTGTGCATGTGCTTTTGCTTTTTTGTACATTTTTTGTGATGTTTTCCATAGCAACCGTCACAATAAAACTTAAAAGCAAAAGCACAATGCAAGTACAATGCATACTGGTATGGTCCTATTATGTCATCTGGTTGGAAAACGATGTTTACTTTTTCATTTATAAATCGAAAGTAGAATATTTCTATACAATTTTCTAGCTCATATCAAATATCAAATAGGAAATGGTTGCCAATTTTCAAAAGTTTTCCTCTTGAAAAAAAAACAACAAAACTGTTACAATTTAAAAGGAAAACAAGTGAAGAAAAAACATGGTGCTTTCAAAAAAGTTAAATGGTGGGGAAAAAAGCAATTAAAAATAGACGTAGAAATAATGGAACGGCTTAGGATATTTTTCTGTAGAGTAAATATTTATGTATGAATGAGTCTATCACTAATCACTAGTCTACTAGATAGTGTCTAGTAGAAAATTTGCATGTTACAGTTTTTACAGTACCAATTTCTGTCTGATTTAATTATGAAATAATGAAATAAAGGTGTATAATATTTTGAAAACATTAAACATTATTATGAATTGGATTTTTTCAGGGCTTTGCCATGTTTCATCGAGATGGACCGACGATCATATTGGACGACCAAACGAGTAATTAACAATAATTTGTAGTAATTTTATGATCACAAAATACTATTAACAATTATTAAAGCTCATGATAAAATTTACATAAATGCTAAATGCTAAATAATTTTGTTTGTACATGTGATATTTAAATGGTTAATTTGTTTTGTTGTTTTCAGTACAAGTGGAAGCTCTTGTCCAGGCCATTATTATCCTCGTAGTGGGGATTCTAATAATAGTTTCAAATGTGATCATAATTGCAACTTTTATTACCGCTCCAGGTAATTTTTTTAATTGATAGTTTTTTTTTGAACTATTTTGATAGTATAGTCATGTCTATAATATATAATATCTATTTTAATCCAGGTCATAAATCTACAATCTCTAATGTTCAAAATGTACAAGTTACAAGTTGCAAGTATTGAATTTATACATAATGTAATTTATGTACGCAATGCACATTGAACAATCTAAATCGCGTCATAAATGCCTCTTTCTCCTTATAATAGCCAATATGACCATGATAAAACAACAAATAATCATTATTAAACTTTACATGTACCGTGTAGTCGCCATTAGTAGTAGTCGTAATTCCCGATTATCACGCTCCTTTTTCCTGTAATATTCACAAATGGAGATAAGATACTTTTATGTTTATTTTCTGTTGTTTCTGTTTCATTTCAATGTTCCGCTGTATCTTTTATCCCGTATCCAGTTCAGTTCCCAGTCCCGTTTCATGCATACAGAATACAGAAATGTAGCATGATGAGGATAATGCATCTCGTTCCTCGTTTCTCGTTTCACTTTCAAGTTTGGCAGTTTCATACTAAAGTAAAGGCAAAGTGCCAAATGTTCAAAACTGGATTCCGTTTCAGATTATGAGTTCTCAAGTCTGGTTCCAGATTCCAGATTCCAGTTCCTTTTAGGTAGAAAGTAGAAAGTGGAGATACAAGATACAAGTACGTGTGTGAAGAGTGAAGAGTAAAGAATTTATAGTTAACACCTCATAATAAATAATATGACGGATATCTCGATTCTCGATGTACATATTCACAGTGTACACAATGTACAATGTACAGTGCATCGATAAATATGTAGTAAATATCAGTAAATAAATGTAGTGAAAGTTGTACACTCTACACTCGTTACATGCACAACTACAGACGACACACGACCTTGCATTTTGCAAATACTTTGTGATTTTGAATATTTTATGAATAATCCATGTCAATCTGAATTAGATCAGCATTCACGCTTCACGTTCCTCTGAACTCTTAACAAGTAAAGTTTTCACCAAGGTCAAGTTTTTGCTCTGAGGTTTCGAGTTTCGAGTTTTGAGTTTGGGAAACTGATACAAAACAAGAAAAATAGGAAACAGATGCCTTATAGGAAAATCTACCTAATTATTACAAATTACAAGTTACAAAGTAGGCGGAAATTTAGTACCAACATGGTTTTATCGTTTTGTATCATTATAAATTATAAGTGACTTTTTTTCCAGTTGTTGTCTGTTCTTTCATCTGTGTTAAAAGGAGCTAAAGGAGCTATAAAGATAAATTATTGGAGCATCATAAATCACAAGTCAAAAATCACAAGTCAAAAGTCAAAGTTAACTACGTAGAATGTTTCAATTAAACACTTGTCAAATTACTGTTTACTCTGTATTCTGTATTCTGTATTACTGGCCTGGAATTTGCAATTCGCAATAGACAATTCGCCATTCGTAGTAGTGGTAACAAAATAGTTGTGGTGCAGGATTTGAGTCTACTTTCCTTACTTTAATTCTATAACTTATTTTTCCCGGTGAAATGAAATGTCCTGCACCTGTCCAAAATATGTACTTGAGACTTCGAAAGAACTGTCATAATACAGATAGTCATTGTGTAAAATGGTGCACACCTGCATTCAAAATATCCAATGTCCAATGTTCAATGTTGAGGCTCCGCTATGAGAAAAAGAGAGAATATATAATAAACCATAAACATGAATGAGCTCTCAATTCAAATTCATGTTTTAACATTCTTTTCCTTGTTCATGTCTTTACAATGCTTTTAGAACTGGTTAAAATTGATGGAAGGAGAAAAACGTTCCGTGGAATGTAGAATGTAGATTAAATTATGGATTATGGATCTGGATCAGGGATTTTTTGATCACTTTATTTTTTTCATATTTAACAACGATTTTCCACTAATGTTTAAAGGGATATTTGATATTTGTTATTCACATTCATGTCGTTTGTCGTTTGTGTTCGTCATTCAAAATTCATTATTCGTCATTTGTACTTGGACAATATTTTAAATCCTTTCTGTTCTACTCATAGTTTATTCAGACGGCATAAATTTATTGTTATTTCTAGAGCAAAAGAGAAAAGGACAGGAGAAGTTTGTATGAATAATAATGTATATTTAATATTTACTGTGTACATTTGGAGAAGGAAGAATAGCTTTGAGTTTTTTCACAACCTATCCAAGCTTTTTAACTTTTGTAGGAATGTGAATGTATGCATAATGCATCTAGTATCTACAAAATGTACACTTATCTGCATGAATGAATAACGCAGACATTTTACATTTACATGACTAACAAAAAAAAGGAAACATTGTACATTTTACATACAATGAGGCCATTTAGTAAGAGCAGGTGACTCATCTAAAATCTACAGCTTGTGAGTGCATTTTGCATTCATTTTTACTGGCTGGCTCTTTCTCCACTTTCTACTCTCTATGAAATATCTTGTGTCGACTACAACCTTTGAGGAGGTGGAGGAAAGGCCTTGGAATACGTCAAGAGACTAAACTGAGGAAGCGGTGAAAATGACAGACAAAATGAGCTCTTGTATCTTGTAAAAAACAGATGAGGAGCATAAATGCAGGATAGGATAACCATCATACAACATACAGCTTGTTTACAATTCTACATCCTTCATTTTTATTCTTTCACTTTTCAAGGATCAAGTTTCAAGTATCTGCAGATACGACAGATTTTGTGACAGATTCTGCAGAAGAGCGGGAAAATGTGAATGAGTGATTGAAACTGAATAAACTGAATGAACTTAACATGATCTGTTCTTTATAATTAAACCCCTTTTTTCCGGGAGCACAAAATGGAGTGGAAAGGAAAAGAAGCAAAATATTTTTTGTAGATTTACATACATTAATTATGTATGAATTTGCTTCTGTGTAGATAGTAGATAGATATGTTTGTTTTCAGTAATACTATTTATAGTCCATAGAGTGTAGAGTGTAGAATGTAGAATATCTAACGTCTGTCATAAAATAATGATTTGATTTGACCTTTCTATTTTCTATTTGCTATCACATGCCAAAGGTTATTCATTCTTTTCCACTTTCCACCCGTATGCATAAACTACTCCATGCTCCACACCACTATCCCATTTCTAAACCTTGAATCTTGAATTCCACTTTCAACGTGTACTAACTTTCTCGCTTTTAGAATTTATAAAAAAAATACTTGTGTGTATAAAGAAAAGAGCAAAGAATCGAGTTTATAGAGTTTAGAGTTTAGAATTTAGAGTGACGTGGAACACAAGGGAACGGAACGGAAAGTTCAGGATGGTGTTTGCAATTTGATATTTGTTAGTGTGATCGTTGATAGTTGTTCCTCAAGTTTCTGGTGGACACCGCCAACTGTGTGGTGTGTGTCCTGTGCTGGTCTACAAAATATCTATAGTATCCGTAGAGACTAGAGACAGACAGGAAAACGGGCGGATATAATAGATAAAAAAGGAGAGGAAGGCAAGAACGAGGGAGCAGCAAGGACAGTGACAGAGACAGCGACAAGTAAAACGGAAAGGAAAACGGGGGGACCATTTTCCATATCTATCTACGTAATCGGTAAAGTTGGAATGTCATAGGTAAAAAAAGTATTACATTGCGTAAGTTAGGAGTTGGGTTTAGTGTTCAGTTACGATGGTATGCGGTATGGAGTATGGACGCGAGAATAGATAGAAATTATAGAGAGGTGTAGAGTGTAGAATGTAGAGCTACTTCGATGCATAACGTATAACTATGACTTATGGTCTGATATCTGATATAAGGAGCATTAAATACATGGATATTCTATGTAGGAGGAGTACACTTAAGCTCGGTTTCTCTATCTATCTATCTATCTATCTATCTGTTCATATTCCCTTTCTGTTGGAAATTTACAGATAATCGAGGAAAAGAGAAAAGGAGAAGAAGAGAAAGTAAAGCTTGTGACGATGACGATGATGATGATGATGATAGTGGTGGTGTTGGTGGTATGAGACATGAGAGAAAGATACCTGAAAAATATCTATAATATATTCTACATCTCGCTCTAAAAGCTTTCTCTTCCATATTCAACATTCAATCCAATATTCATTCACTCACTCTCTTTTCTTGTATAAATCCTCGTTTGGAATATGGAACGAATTGGACAGAATGGACATTAAATACAAAATACATACTTCTTTTTACCATCAATTTTTCTTTGATAGTTGTTTGATGTTTGATGGTGGTGGTTCCTCTGGTCTGGTCCTCTGAGAAATTCAAATCAATGAAATCAACTACGTATCATAATACCGTAATGATAATGATAATAATATGAAATGACTGAGTCACTGGAATATCACACTGGTTTTTTCTACATTCTAAATTCTACACAGAGTGCTGTGCGTGTGTTTATGGATTTGTGGGCTGTGAATAGTTTGTAGTGGATAGTGGACATTGGACACTGGACACTGAACACTGAACACTCTTGAATATGCTTTTACATATTCCAATATTATTAATTCACCACAGCACAGTTGGCAGTAAAAATACCCACTGAACTCCTGGGTTTGAACGGGAAAATGCTAGAGTTGCGTTTTTGTTTTTGTTATTCCTATCTCCTATCTCCCGTGATGCCGTACCAAAACCAGGATACCATACAATCCTCCATACTGTACCATTTCATAACAATATTTTATGCAATGTGCGACGTGCGATTCCAGCTTGCGTCCTTATCCTACGAACATCTAAATCGCACATCTATTATCCATTTTCCATTTTCCATGTGTACACACATTATGGATCACGTATACGTGTGCATATCAATAATGTACATAATGTAGAATGTAGATTCTATAATATACTTGATACTTGGTACATATATTATGAACAGAAAAATTCAGAATCGTGAAAAGTTTATCATGAATCAAGAGTTTATTTTATTTTATCGTCTTGCTCTTTTTCTCCATATAAAATTTCGGATAAACTCAACATTGTAAATTGTAATAATATATATTATCAAGTCAAAAAGTATATGATAAAAATCTATGTGTATACGCAATATTCAATATTTGTCAAATGTTTCCTCCCACTCTACAGACTAGAGACTAAAGACTACGGAATGTATAATGAAACATGTCTTTTTTATTTGGGGTCCCAAATAAAAAAGTCTGTTCCAAATTCTGAATTCCGAATTGAAATTGAAGGTCATGTGTCATCCTTACATTTTAAAATACATGGTACATTTTTCTAACTATGCTTGGAGGAAGGAGACATATGCATGCAAATTTTTTGGACATATTAAATATGTCCAAAACATAGTAAATTTTACTATTCACAATTGACAATGGGTAATTGACAATTTACACAAACATCAAGTGCAAAATATAAAATATTATTATGTGTGAGAAGAGACGGGAAAATGTGTGTTCAGTGTGCAGTTTGCAAGGTGGAGGAAAAGTTAAAGTTATGAGTTTTATATTCAATATTGTATAATATTGTAGTATTACATTATGTATCCCATTTATTTATCCTGTCTTTTCCCTTCTTTTCTCCATATCATGTAAAATACATGTTCTTTTTATACATGTGCCATGTGTCATGAAGATTGTAGTATCTAATATAGGTGCATATATCTAGAATATACAGACTACAGAGTATAGAGTATAGACTCTAGATTCTAGACTCTAAATGTGCAAAAGCAGCAAGTTCAAAGATTTTCATGTCTTTGAGAAAAGTTTTCAAGGAAAAACGTCAAGTACGAAGAAATTCTGGAATCGAATGACTGAACACGACATGGCAGCATTCATACAAAATACAGAGTCATGGAATATGAAATAACAAGAAAAATATTTGCAGCAGTTACACATTTGTTTTCATAAATGTACTTTTGTACTGTTGTATTTGCCAATACATACATACATCAGGCACCATACACCATACATGGGACATAGGACATAGGACGTGGGCATTTGTACATTGTGCATTGAACATGACCATATTCTACAAAAGTAGTTGAAGCAGTAATGTCAACATTATTCCCTATTCCCCATTCCCGTTTTATTATTGACACTCGAAAATAAATTTTAATGATGTGAGACACCTTTTCTCCACTTTACCTGTAATTTTCATCCTCCAACTTTTTAACCTTCACCCTTCACTTTAATAATAACATATAATATGCTCAACGTTCAACGTGCATTGTATATTGTATACTTGTGCATTTTGCATTATGAGATTGTCAATTTGCTAAACTAGTTGTGAATTACAACAAGAATCAATAATCAATAATATTCAATATTCAACTTTATGAAAACTTTTGTGTAAATTGTAAATTGCATGCAACATACATTCATGTACCATTAGTTGTGAATTTTGAGGCATCAAATATGTATCAAATGTAATGGAAAAGTGTTAACAATTTATGTTATGCTAATGTAACTAATTTCTTTTTTCTCCACTTTCAGGTCCTACTGAAGTTTTAACTTACTACCTTTTATCACTATCCGTCGCTGATTTACTAGGTTCGTATTAAAATACAAACACCATAATATTTCATATTATTATTGTAAATAAATTATAAGCAATTTTTTACATGAAAAATTTAAAATTGACCACAGCAGTTGATGTAAATTGTAAAATGTGGGTATATTTTTAATTAATTTGTTCAATTATCTAAATAGCTGGAGTTCTTGTAGTTCCACTCTCGGTTTACCCAACTCTACTACAGCATTGGGTAATTATTTACCACATACTTGGGATATTATAGATTGTAGCACATTTTAATAGAAATTATATTTATTATTATGACATTTTGCTGTTGTATATTATATAATTTGTATTTGTACGTGTAGGTTTATGGGGACATGATATGCAAAGCTTCAGGGTACTTAGGTGCTGTATTATGGACTGCTTCAATTTATACTCTCATGTGGATGAGCGTAGACAGGTAAATAAATAAATATCTAAAGAATAAAAAATGATCATGGCTTTTGTCATGTTTGTAACAATGAACAATAAGTAACAAGAAATTTTACAATTTCTTTTTTTTTTAAATCTTTTTCTTGGGAATAAATCCAAAAGTAACTGTCAGACATAATTTGTGATGGGTGATATGCGATATGTGACAAAATTGAATTTGAAATTTGATACATTGTACATTGAACATAAACGGTTTGACAGGATTTTCTTCTCAATGTTGAACTTTTTTAGAACCTTTCTTTCACCAAAGCTAAGTAAATGGGACTGAATAGACTGAAAAGAGAATAATATTGTCAATACTGTAGGTATACTGTACACTGTACACTCTATACTCTATACTGCATAGTATGTTGTATATTGTACACACAACCCAAGCGGTTTGAGGTAGCGGAAGTATAGGATTCAACTCAATGGACGGAAATTGATTGATACTTGAGGAAAATGAAAAGTGTCAGCTAGATAAATATGAAAGCAAAAAAGATACAAGGTGTCAGAATTAAAGAGAGGAAAGTGCCATGTGCTTCCACTTTCTTTCTTTCTTTATGTGATCCACATTTATACAGGTATGTACGTGTGTGTAGTGTGTAGATAGGAATGTGACTGAGGGAAAATTGTTAGCCAGACGATCCTAAATGACACACAATGAATTTTACATGGTAACTATACATACCTTTTTGTCGGTGTTTGTACAATGCCAATTGCCAATGTAGAACGTAAACTGTATGTACACACTACAAACATTCCCTTCTCTTTAGTTTGAATTGTCTGTATACTGTATATTGTATATTGTAGTCTGTAGGTTGTACTCTGAACGTATTTCTTTCAACTAACGAAAATAACACACTGTACTGTGTACTATGATATTCTTTGTGTATGGACTTTGCTGTCTAATTTTCTGTTCATGTTTAGACGCAGAAAATTAATTTCTGATTATTTATAAAAAAGTATCATTTCCTTTAAACCTCCAGCCGTATTTATGTACATTGTACATAATATATTTTATTATATAGCAAGTAGCAAGTTTTCCTTTGTTATTTCAACATGCTTGTTTAACCTGTCCGATTCTTCAGTGTTTTTTTCACTTATTCCACTCTCCACTAAAACCGGGAACAGCAACTAAATAAACCCATGTGTGCTACATTCTACATTCTACATTTTATTAAAATGAATAATAATTGTCAGTTTATTTGTCTATTGATGCATTGACTTTTAGCCTAATTTTTATGAAATGCCAGTGCAATGTTTGATATTTCATATTTCATAAAATAGAGAGAATATGCAGTGAATAAAAAACTTTACGGTTTTGTTGTAGTCTGGTCTGTTTCGTGTTCCATGCGTGTGTCGATGTTCATGATGTACGATGTACATTGTACGTTGAATATTGCACAGTTCTTCTATTTGTACTTTATGACCCTTAATCATATATTTAATTTGATTGAGTTTCTGGCATTGGGCCACATTAGGAGGTAGGGAACGATGGTCCAACCAACATTTATACATATGATAGATTATAGATTATAGACAGCTTGACCACAAATATTTAATTCAGTAGTGTACAATAAGTTGCATATTGTTCAGTTATTCTTATACTTTCTCCCATTCACTTAACTTTTACGTTCTCTCTTTACTTTCTCCCAAGTTTTTATGTCTATTTTCTTGTTTGGGCATTTAAGTATGTATTATGTGTACCTAAAATAATAATTATAATATGTAGGAGAATCTTTCATGTTTTGTTTTGTTTTGTGTTTGTATAATGTATAAAGTTTCTTAAATCTTTTCCATACTTTTTCCAAATTACGCAATGCTCAATAAAAGTAAGAAGTAAGAAGTAAGAAGTAATAACAGCGTATGTTGCAAATAATGTGAGGAGTTGAAATCACAGTTGGTAGTTTACAAAATCACATGGATTTTTCCTCCAATTTCCAATTTTTATAGAACAAGTATGCAGCAGAATATACCATGTACATTGTACATTGTACAACGTACAGTGAGCAGTGTATAATAACACACGTGCAACCGTTTTAGATTATATTTGGAGGCGGAGATTGGTGAAATAACAAAGACAAATTATTGTTTTTATGTTTCTCTCTGTAGTTTAGTACAGTTTGGTGTGTGGTGTTTCAGTGTGATTGGGATTTTGAGATATCTACGTTTAGTGTCTAGTAGTCAAGTGAACTATGATTTCCCTTTCTCTTGCCCGTTGCCCATTTAACGCTTAAAAACTATGTCCACAACATAAAAATAAGAAATAACAAACAACAGGAGTACAAACTACACTGCACACTATACTCTATATGGTACTCTATGCACCACCAAGTGGTCAGAAGTCAAATGTCAAAAGGAAAAGAAAAGTGGAAGTTGATTGAATGTATAAAATCAATAAGAAAATGCGTGCAAGTTTTGTTTTATTTCTATTTATTTCTTTTTTTTACTTTTGTTGTTCCAGTTGTTTGTTTGTGTTTGTGTTTGGTATTTGGTATTTGGACATGGCCATGGATATGAGATTCATGATTCAATAAAAATTACAAGTGTACCACCAGACCACTTTTTATTGATTCCATATTCCGTACTCGGTATATGGAATATGGAATTGTCCATTGTCCACATACTCATAAAAATTTACCCATGCCGTGGGCTGATACAGATTAGAGATGACAGTTAAAAGTTGGGAGTAGATAATTCCCGTTTCAGAGTTCCGATTCTGTAATTCTAGTTATAGATTCTAGGCTAAACTGTTGACTGTTGACTGTTGGTTTATGTCTAGTTGATGATGCTGGTAGATTATCACTGTTTGAGTTCGTCAGGTGAATTTCCAATGTACATTGTACATGATACAAGTGATTGCTGCCCTGTAAATAAAAAAACGGAATGATAGTATATACTTACACATGGGTAACAATATTGACTTTTAATGGATCACCAATAATATCATTACACTGTCAACTAAAATACAGGATTTCTGCTCATGTGTGTACATTTAGATGGCTGAAATGTGCATTGTAACATTTATAATATAGATATCTATATGTGGGTAATGTCAAGCATCAAGTACCGTGGGCGTAAATATTAGTCATCATTCTGAACAAATAGCAGTAGTAGTATCCTACGTGAATCTATTGTAGTAGTAGATCGTAGTTTGGAATTTGGAGTTTGGAGTTGGTATAGTTTCTATTTTCTATGGATGTCTTAATGGTTGATGGAAATGGAGGAAAATAGAACAGTGGCAGTGTCATGAATATTTATGCAAATTCAACCATACATTAATTCAATATCTCGCTCATCCCATCCACTGTCGAACGTGGAATTTGGAATGTAGAATTTGGAATGTATAGGACTATCCATATAGATTTAAATTGTCTCTCTGAATTATGAATTATGGATGAAAATTAAAATGGATGATGGAAGACGGTGATGGTGAATTAATCGGATTTCAAATGAAAATGAATTTGAATAGATATACTCGGCAGTCTACTATGAATTTATGAACAAAATATGTCTGACTAGTTAAACAAGATAATCATTTTCAAGTTTACGAGGGGGAAAACGGTAAACGATGTAATGTTAAATGTTATGAAATAAAGTGTACGAAATAATCATAATAAATTTGTCTAATTTCTAATTTTCACAGGTATGTGGCAGTGAGGAAGCCTATACGATACGAAGTTGTGCAGACTCGAACAAGGATTCAATGTTGGGTTGCTGTGTCATGGTGCTCAGCACTCATGCTTTGTTGTCCACCTCTCCTGGGGTTCAGTATGTCCTTTTTCAGATCAAATAACAAATATCAAATACCCCAGATTATAAACTTTTTACCTATTTTTATCCCACTTTTTGGACTTGTAAAAACATGTAATTACATAACAAATCTTGTCTTTATTTGAGGAGGAGCTGATTTTGATAAAGGATCTTCCGTGTGTCTTCTTGAATGGGAAATCATGCCAGCCTATGCCACTACCATGATGATCATAACCCTCGGTAAAACTTCTTTTACTCTCGACTTTCTCCAACATAACATATTATATGTATATTTCCCTCTAAATCGACTTGACTCTTGTGGTAATTTTGCATTTAAAAACGATAAATTATTCCATTTAAACTTTAAATACTGTGTAAAACATGTACAAATTTAGGTTTTGGATAAGAAGTATAAAAATACATTCAAAATCCAAGACGAATTACCACGACTAAATAAATCTTAAAAATCTTGACAATCTAAACTCATTTTACAAGTTACAAGTAAAATTTGATGGAAAAGTAAATGGATGTAGAAATATTTTGAACCATAATGCAATATGTGTCATATGTAATATGTACCACAGTCATCAGATTGTAGATTTTATCGTGAATTTTAGGCAAGTAGGAAATCGATATTTATTCTGGTCTCTCCTCTCTCGTTTTTGTTCTCTCAATGTAGTTTGTAGTTTGTCTATGGCTGGGTTTTCTCTTCTCTTCTAGTTCGTCTAGTCTAGTTCGTGACTTTCTCTCTCCAAATGTTCATCCATCCAGTTGAATCGACTATTTGTGTATGTGTGCATGTACGTACAACTGTTTGAAAGATTTTGCTCGCTCTAGTTTATTTAACTCTTCTAGTTTTACCACGCAAAATTTACTTTAGAATTCTCAGTCTCTATCACAAAATAAAACGAGGAGAAAGGAAAACTACAAACTACAAAATACAAATGTATTCAATTCTCCATTCCTCTAAAATCTAAAATGTTACCTACATGTAACCGAACACTAGAATTGCATGATGTGAATGCATTCAAAGCTTACAGTAAATATTATATTATATTATTATAGAGAACATTCATGATATGTAACATGTAACAGCAGAACTATGAATTTTGTAATACTACGATAATATAAGATATAATAATTAGACTTGAAATATTTCTAACACACGGCACCGTTTAACATTTAATTTTATAAACAATCTACCTTGTATAATATATATATCACACTAGATGTGTTCATTTTTCATACTTGGCGAAATCGTTTATTATAATGTTTTAAAAGGTTAAATTACTTGTTTTTATTTTTCAAGTGAGTGGGGTGTGATAAGAAACATCACAAGGGTAGAATTCAGACTTTTAATGCTTTACATAACATACTGTTTAAAAATCTTTCTCATACACGCTCTCAACTACAAACTACAAATTTAGAGTTGATATGCGTGTACGCACGAAATTATTTTTACAGCTGTGGCATTCATTTTAAATGCAACTGCGTATTATAAAAAGTAAGCACGCCATTACCAAAAAGTGTACAAAAATCTGCTGTTGAATTGTGTATTGTATTTTGTATTGAGAGGTAACGTCGATTTGACTAAAGCGATCAACGATTGAATAACTAATAAAAAAGACAGAATTGAAAAAAGAGCATCATTTGGAGAAAATGAGAGTGCAGTCAGCAGTGGAAGCCCATTTTATTTAGTTTCAAGTATCAAGTACCAAATTTTAAATGTGTATTTTTTCAACTGCCCTAATCCGGTTTATCATAAAAAATATAAAATGTAAAAGTATGCGAATAAAAGATAAAAATATTGCATGTAAATTGTAAAGACCATGTGCAAAGGTCAAAGTCAGGAGGAAGAAGAACGACGACTGATATGATAAAGAAAAAAGTACGGAGAAAAGGGAGTGGAAGAGGATGAGGATGAGGACGACTGCGACCATGACAATGAGTACAGAGTACAGAGAACAGAGAACAGAACAAGAAATTGAGTTGAAAGTTGAAAGTCAAATCACATACAAATACACTTGTCCACAGCAGAAATTCAAGAGAAAGGAATAAAAGTAAGTAAACTGGTGTACATATAATATAGTTGGTAGTTGAAGAAGTAAAAGTAGAAAAGACAAGAGAAGGAAATTCTAGACTTTCTCCCTCACTTTCTCTCTCTTTTTGTGAGTTTTCCGCTTCTAAGTAAACTAAACTTTGAACATTGAACAGTCTGTCTCTCCCTACATTTGTTTTACTCCCTTTTACCTTTTTTACCTTGAGTACCAACGTCTTTTTCTTATTCACACGGATGACGGAGAAAGGCAATGATTACTCTTATGCACACATGTACGCTGTACATTGTACATAGTAAAAAATGAAACGGCTGCTGCGATACAGGACTTTTTCTACAGATATTCTACCTTATACATGTAGATTCTTGATTCTTGATTCTTGATCACATCTTCTCAATATCTTTATCGTCTATGAAATATACACACACACATAGCAGCATGGCTCAGGATAGTAGAGGATTTACACAGTGAAAGTTCATTCCATATCTAATATCTCGAGTCTCGAGTCCAAAATTGTAAAGTCATTAGATGGGGAAAGGTGGTGTACTTACACTACATACATATGTAGAGAGTAGACAGTAGACAGTGGATAGCACAGAGAGAGATGAGATGTAGAGATAAAAGTGTAGAGGATGATGCCCTTTGAACTTTGACTTGATGTGAAATTGCTTTTCATCTTAAGGACTGAAAGAGAGAAAAATTCATTGTCGTAATATTATTACAGACGGGTGGATGACGGTCCTTCATCCTTCAGTTTTGAATTTGAGTTTTCAGGCAGATGTGGTTTTGGATGTGGATGTAGTTTGTAGTTTGTAGTATTATGTTATAGCCATCTGTGGACTGAGTAGCTCATGCATTTTACGTTACAAATTATGAATAACTTTTTACTTTTCTTTCTATATAAGTTTTTGAGACCATGTAATGTTTTGCTACGTCTACTATTGACTATACATAGTACATAGGTACTAAGTATATCATAATATAATCTTTGTGTACTTGTAATATTCCAGCTTTTATAATCCTATTGTAGTGATTTTCATAAGTTTAGGAATTTTGCTGGCAAATTTTATCCTGTTTTTTTTTGGGATTGATTAGCCTTATCACTACTCTGAGGAATACACACAACGCACAACTGGATATATACTTTTTATACGAAACTTTGTAACATAGCCTCTTTTGATATAATATATTTAAATACTTGAAAAATGATGACAAATGACGAGTGAAATTGTAGTAGTAGCTCTATTAATCATCTCATCCATTTACTATTTGCAATAATAACGATTCGAACAAACAAGAAGTAGATTTTATGGGAAATCAAGCCACTAACTCATTTGTACCAATAATAAATATAATAAATAATAAAAAAGCATAAAATCAAGTACGTTCTGGATAATTTTGATGATGATTTTCTATTTTCTATTTGTTTTCAGCACCCACCATCACCACAATGATTTACACGTACTACTTTATATTTGCGGCGATGAAACGACTAAAAACTGATGTCACTAGTATGGATAAAGAGTACGCATCAGCTCTTACCGAATGCTTACAAAATCCTGCTCATGTCACTAGCTTTATTCTCGTCGTTTTCTTCTGGATCAGTTGGCTTCCATTCCTAATCATCAAATTTTTTGAATACTTTGCTGTTTTTAAATTACAAGTAAGTTTCCAACTTCCAAGTATAAATAATAATAAATAATAACTCTAAATTCCTGAATATTGTCTTAAAAATTATGCAGTATATTATTATGTAGATTTTTTGTTGTTGTTGTTTGTCCACGAAAATAACCACAATACAGATACCATTATTTATGCGATTAAAACTGCATGGAATTGTACGTTGTAGTTATCGTTGGCATGCAGTAAATAAGTATAATCATGGCATTTTTCGTTAGGGATTTAAAAAATTGATGCTAATATTTTTTGTTTGTAGAAAGTAGAAATAATGAAATTCGCTCAGTAACTGAGCCTCGGTTCTATGGTCAGTCACAAGAAAAAACATTTTTACCGTCTTGATACTTGATGATACTACGTACTAAGTAATAGTGAAGCATACTTGAGTCGGCAAATTCTGGTAGAAAGGAAGGCACATTCAACTAGGTATTGACGATGCATAATGTATAACACAAACCGATAAGACTACTGACTATTGACTATACTATTATTTTGAAAAGGAAGGAAATACAATAAAAGGATAAAAGTAGAACGTAGAGTATATAGTATACATATAGTTGCCAGACGTACTTTTTTTCAGAGTACAGTACTTTTTTTGAGACCCTTGTACTCTGAAATTTAAAAATAA
>JAQGBH010003132.1:0-21072 GCA_034698265.1 Sminthurinus aureus | reverse complement strand
TCTTCAAATTTGAGCTTGTTGCGGCTGCATAATCGCAGTTGACCTCCCGACATTTGAAAGGTCGTTCTTTTGTGTGTGTGCGAATGTGCTCGGTGAGGTTACTTCTGTGCGCCGTAGCGTATTCGCATCCTTTGTGAGGACATTTGTGATTCTTTTTCCCAGTGTGGATCTTGACGTGATCAGTCAAATGGTGTCTCACAGAGAACTTTTCTATGGCAGTAGTCGCACTCCCAATCTTTTTGTCCTGTGTGAACTTTTACGTGGTCAATTAAATGGGCTCGCTGTGAAAATTGCTTTTGGCAGTAGTCGCACTCGTGGTCTTTCTGACCTGAGTGAATTTTCATGGGCAGAGTCAGAGTGCTCTTTCGGGTGAAGGATTTATTGCACACAGAACAGAAAATATCTCGTTTTCCAGTGTGAATCACCTCGTGAGCTGTTTTGTCGCGGTTCGAAGGGAATTTTTTGTTGCAGTACAAACACTCAAAATTTAATGCCTGAACAAGTTTTCTCGTCTTCGTCTTTGCTTTCCATGTTTTTCTCCGTTCGTTTGACACTCGTAGTCAATAATAAAGTTTCTTTAAGTGATGATTTTTCACAGCTGTTGAAATGTTGAATGTTCAAAATCCATGTGGAAAATGTGTTCTTTTGTCTCTGAAGCCAGCAAAACTCAAAACTCAAGACAAATAACTGAAATGAATTCTCACTGCACCTGGTGAACATTTTGGAAGGGCACCACAGAAAAAAATCAACCCAAACCCAAAATAGGAAAGGCAAAACGTCCTTTTATTTCTACCTGCTTCTCCGACAATTTCTAAATCCTTCACTTCAACACTTTATGACATTTTCAAGATATTGAGAAAGTAGAGCAACAAATGGGCATAGAAATTCCATGGATAAAAACCTTCAAAGCTTGTTCTTTAATTTCAGACTTGAGACTCGAGGCTACCTTCAAATGTTTCCACCGTGTTTGCATCTCACTCTTTTATCTGTTTTATTTTGAAAAAACAAAACAATTTTAAGTGGCATGTCAATTTATAGATACACCAATCAAGCAAACGTTTGTCTTCAACTTGAACACTTGAGCACTTAAACACTTGTAATTTTCAAATAAATGCATATTTTTTCCAAGATAGAAGAAGAAACGTCATACTTGACGCTTGCAAAACACGAATACTATTATTTTCTGCTTTATTTTAATTCAGTTCACTCGAAAAGGTAATCTGCTCCCAGGAGGTCGTGTTACAGAGTGAGGAAGTTATAGACGGCGCTCAAATCACACAATTAGTCATTCAGATAATTTGATTTGTTCATTGATTTTTAATGAGATTAATCGCATTTCAAATGGCATAAACAAGTCAAAAACTATGAAAACCTCAAAGAAATTCACTACAAAATATTTTACGCAGCGACATGAGCTTGACTTTTTTTCCCAGTTTGGAAAAAACCGCTTAAAATCGCGTCGAGAATCTAGAGCCTCAAGTGGGCTTTTGTCAAACTTGAGAATGTTTTGCAAAACTCTGACGGCGCTTGAATAAAATATTGAATTAGTCTTAACAATTTGCACATAGAAATAAGAGTCGGTAGAACAAACTGCGCAAATTAAATTGGTGCATGAAAAGCAAAAGCAGACGAAAGCAATAGAAAATTATAGAGATTTAAAAGGAGGAGATTCGGTTTAATGTAAAGGATTTTTTTATTTAAAATTCAAATACCTAAAACTCTCGTATTTTTACACAAACTTTAACTTTCAAACATGTAAAGAAAAATAGCAAATTGTTCTTTTAGAAGCTCAATAAAACGGTTACAGGGAAAACACACAAAATAGCATTTTAAAAAAAATTCTCATTTACAATTCAAAATTCAGAATTTAGAGTGCAGTACAAATCCTAAAAACAGGATGCTCAAAACTGTGGATGATTTGACATGAATGAAATCAATTCAAAGGATTTTTTATGACGATTTGCAAATATGTCATCTGCTAAAGTGACATGTGAGTTTCAGAGGAGACTCGGTTTGGTCTTTGGAACGGCCTTCTTTGATTTGTGAACCAATTGGTGAGTTTTCAAATAGGAGCTTTGATTGGTTGCGTAGTTGCAGTTGACCTCTGGACATTTGAAAGGTCGTTCTTTTGTGTGCGTTCGAATGTGTCTGGTGAGATTTGATGCTGTAGTTGTTGCGTATTCACATCCTTTGTGAGGACATTTATGGTCTTTCTGTCCTGTGTGGATCTTTGCGTGAAGCGTCAGTTCCGATTGCCGACTAAACTTTTTATGGCAGTAGCTGCATTCAAAGTCCTTCTGACCTGTGTGAATTTTTACGTGGTCAATTAAATGGATTCGCTGTAAAAATCTCTTTTGGCAGTAGTCGCACTCGTGTTCTTTCTGCCCAAGGTGAATTTTCAAGTGCAGAGTCAGACTACTTTTTGTAGCGAAGGAATTCTTACAAATGCCACAAGTAAAATCCCGTTTGCCAGTGTGAATCACCTCGTGGTCTGCTTTGTCTCGATTCGAACGGAATTTTTTGTTGCAGTACAAACACTCAAAATTTAATGCACGCACAACTTTTCTCGACTTCTTCTTTTTTTCCATATTTTCCTCCGCTCCTGATATGTATTAGAAAGTTCTCACAGCCTTTGAAATGTTAAGCTGATGAATTCAAAAATCAAGTGGATAAATTTTACTTGTCTCCGTCGGAAACTAAAATTAAACTCCAAAGGAAAGCTGCAGCTCACACACTACACGTCGTCACAGTAAACAGTAAAATGTTCCTGCAGGGTGCAAAGGAACAAAATCAAGCCAAACCAAAAGATCCGTCAAAGTTAGAGATTATAAGCCGTTTCGATATTTTTGTCCTTCTTTTTCAAGAAAAGGCAAAAGAAAAACATTTGAGTCTTTGAGTCGTTTTCATGGAAATGGGATTAAAATTGACATATGGTAGACTGCCCTTGAATTTCTTCAGTGTAATTTGAATAAACATAAAATTTCGTGCAGTGTGAAAGAATGAAATTTTGAATATGTAAAATTTCAACGCCGTTTGATAATTTTGGCACCGCCAAAAACTTTGAAGCCGCTGGAAAAAAATGCTAAATTAGCCCAAACAGTTTAAACAAAGAAAAACTAATGGGTTGGTCAAACTGCAGAATGCTGATTGTGAACTGCTGATTGGGACAGGAAAATCAGAAATGTAAAAAAGAAACAAAAAACCGAAACGTCAAAGAAACAGAGAAAATTAAGATTGTTTTCAATGACTTTTTTATTCAAAACTCAAATACTTTTAACTATCATGTTTTGCAGAAATTAAAAACAATTGTAGGAAAATAACAAATTTTTTCTTCTAGCAGAAAGAAGGCTGTATCAAAAAATAGAAAAATATATGTTTCAAACGGTTCATTTACAATTGAAAATTCAAATTCAAAATCATGAGTTGAGTACAAATCAAAACGATTCGCTGGGAATCATCTGAAAACATTTCCAAGGATTTTGCTACGAGAAAACTTTTTAATTACAGTTCACTGCAATGCTGACAGTTGTCGACACTTGACACTTGACCTATGCTGTCTGAGGGTCACCCGAGCCTTGGGTTGGGTTCTGAAGTGCCTTTTTAGATTTGTGGGTGACTTGATGTTTCTTCAAATGGGAAGTTGTTGTGGCTGCGTAACTGCAGTTGACCTCTGGACACTTAAAAGGTCGTTCTTTCGTATATGTCCGCATGTGCACAGTGAGATTTGATGTTGTGGTTGTCGCGTATTCACATCCTTTGTGAGGACATTTCCATTCTTTTTTGCCAGTGTGGATCTTCACGTGAACATTTAGCTCCCATTTTCTTTTAAATTTCTTTCCACAATAGTCGCATTCCCACTCTTTTTGACCTCTGTGAATCTTGAGGTGATTTTTCAAATTCGACAACTGAGAAAATTCCTTGTTGCAGTAGTCGCATTCGTAATCTTTTTGACCTGTGTAAATTTTCATATGCACAGGCAAATTCCTTTTCACCCTGAAGGATTTATTGCAAACGCAACAAGTGAATTCCCGTTTTCCAGTGTGAATCGTCTCGTGATTTTTCTTGTCTCGGTTCCCTTGGAATTTTTTGTTGCAGTACAAACAATCAAAATTTAATGCACCCACAACTTTTCTCTTCGTCAACGTCTTCTCTTTTGCCATGTTTTCCAATTGAAATTTATTAGCAGGTGCTCATAGCCGTTGAAACTTGAAGCTGATAAATTTAATTTACACTGTTTAAAGACGCTCAAAAGTCAGCAAAATGTTCAGAATGGACTCACGACTCAAGTGCATTGGTTTCGTTGTGTCTTGCAATAGCCGAAACGCAGAGTTCGAAACTCAAGAAAAGTTGCAACCCAATCCACAACGCGGAGAAAAATAAAATGTTGTGAAAGGCTGCAAAATAACAAAAACCAAAAGAGATTTCGTCAAAGTAAGAGGCAAAAAGTCGTTTCGATATTTTTATCCCGCTTTTCCTATAGAAAAGGCCAACGAAAAGTTGAGTCTAGAAACAAGTTTTTTATTCTTTCTCATGAGAATCGGATTAAAATTGTCATTGACTGCCCCTGAATTTCTTCAGTCCATTTTGAACAAACATAAAATTGGGTGCAACGTGGAAAAATAAAATTTCAAACATGTAAAATTTCAACGCCGTGTGATAATTTTGACCGCCAAGACAACTACATTGGCCTAAAGATTTATCTCTCATGCTGTCAGATGTAGTTCATTTTGCTATTTGAGCCATTGCTTTGACAAATCAGATTAAAAATTTGGGGAAAATCCTGTTCCGCCTTCAATCGTTTAAAACGAGGTCGGCAGCATACAAACGACAGTTACAAAAATTGCCTTGCCATGATGAATTTTGTTGTGGTACTTGAGAAGCGTCACTGAAGTTTCACACATAAAATTTCAGAGAGCCACTTGATTCTTTCAACCCTTTTTAAAACACATAAATTGTAAAGACAAAAGTCAGGTGGAGTTTTTTATTGTAGCGAAGCAACAAGCCAGAGTTTGTGCTTGAGCAATTAGCAGAAAGGTGAACGGAGTCTTGGCTTTGATGTTTTTAAATTTCACGGCAATCGATAACGATCAAGCAGGGCAAACGTGCTCTTAAAACTGCGGAACTAAATTGCTCTAGTCTTTAGCATGTGCAATTTTAAGTCTGGTATCAAATAACTACAAAAGTCAGTTGTAAAACAGCGGAATGTTCTGCTGTGATAAAGTTCAATTTTACTCGTCTTATCAGCTCTCGATTTTCAATTTCTCGATCAAGACGAAGAAAATTTCAAGATTTACTCAGATGTACGAGGAAAAGCACAAAAACCATTGAAGAGAGATTTACTGCGAAAAAAATCCCTTTTATCCATTTAATTCAGCCAAATTCGAGACTTGAGAAATGAGAGTAAAGTGACAAAGTGTGTGAAGTTGAGTTTAGAAATTTGATACGAAGCCCACGTGATGCATTTTGTAGGATTTTAATGGAAAGAAGAAGACTTCAAAACGAAAAAGATTAAGATTGAATACATACGCAAATGCATCAAATTGAAATGGATTGAATTGGATTTACTGGGAATCGAAATTAAAGTAGAAATGTGCAGATTGTCAATGACCCAGGTCAAATTTTGATCTCACATCATCATCTTCTTGAGCATGTTCACATGGTGTATTTTTTACACGGAAAGGACTTGAGATTTGAGTATGAATCAAAACAGCACAAATATTCATGATGAGAAATCAAACCATTTGAATAAAGTTGCTTTCGTCTTCTGTCTTTGAGTGAATGGGTTTTTCAATTTACCAATGCCAGAGAAAAGAAAATTTTACTTGATTAAACATCTTTTGGAGGATCTTATTGCATTCGGAGAAATTTATAGTCGGCGCTCAAGTCAGGCAAACAGTAATTTGATTTTACAGATATTTCTGCATGAATTTGTGACGAGAAGTGGAATCCACATTTCAATTTGGAAAACAAGTAGTTTAAAACATGGCTTAAAACTACCCGATTGCAACTTTTTATCCAGAGTCTAGATTCTAACATCTAAAATCTAGAGGAGACTTGTCAAACGTTGGAGATTATTTTAAAAACTCTGGCGCCACCTTGTAAACCTGTGAAACGGGTGCTAACAATTTATAAAAAGGATGCACAGTGAAATTGAAGACCAACTGCTAATTGGAAATTGAAAAGTGAAAAGTAAAGTCAAAGGAAACGAAGAGAAGAAATCGTACTTGCTTTCAAACAGTTTTTATTCAAACGTCAAACCCATCGATTTCATACCAATTTTTAAACCGTTGACGGAAAATATTAAATTGTTTCTTACAGTTAACATTATTACAAAAAAACACACCCAACATTCCATTTACAATTCAGAATCCAAAATGAAGAATCCAGAACACAACTCATGATGAGCTGTTGACAAGTGACAACTGAGTTTTACCGTAGTCTCGGTTCGGTCTTTCGAACAGCCGTGGTTGCTTTGTGAGTGAGTTGGTGTCTCTTCAAATGGGAACTTTGGCTGGCTGCGTACTCGCAGTTGACCTCCCGACATTTGAAAGGTCGTTCTTTTGTGTGTGTCCGAATGTGGGACGTGAGATTTGATGTTGTAGTTGTTGCGTAGTCACATCCTTTGTTAGGACACTTGAGATCTTTTTGGCCCGTGTGGATCTTCACGTGCAGAGTCAATTGTTGTTTCGTTGTAAATTTCTTTTGACAGTAGTCGCATTCCCAGTCTTTTTGCCCGGTGTGAATCTTAATGTGTTGGGCCAAATGTGATGACTGAGGAAACGTCTTCTCGCAGTAGGTGCATTCCCAATTTCTTTCTCCCGTGTGAATTTTCACATGATCAATAAGGGTGTCTTTCCGTACAAACTTCTTGTCGCAGTAGTCGCATTCGTGATTTTTCACGTCCATGTGAATTTTCATATGCGCAGTCAGACTGCCTTTTAACGTGAAGGATTTTTTACAAACAGTACAATAAAATTCCCTTTTTCCAGTGTGAACCAACTCATGATTTGTTTTGGCTCCGTTCGAAGGGAATTTTTTATTGCAGTACACACACGGATATTTTAATGCACGAACAACTTTTCTCTCCTTTGTCTTCTCTTTTCCCATTTTTTTCCCGTCCTCTTGAAATTTATTAGCCAGAGATGAATAATTTATTGCTTACAGCTGTTGAGATTTTAATCGGCTGAATTCGAGTGAGCAAATTTTTTGTTTCTCACTCGGAAACTCAACTTAAAATCTTAAGTAAAGCGGCAGCTCTCACCACGACAAATCACAGTAAATAGTAAAATGTTCTGGAAGGATGCAAAGAAAATCAAGTCAAACCAAAAGAAGTTCGGTCAAAGTGAGAGGGGAAAATTCATTTGTACATTTTTATCATGTTTTTCTTAGAAAAGACTTTGAGCCTTTTTTATGGAAACCGGATTAAAATTGTCATTGAATGCCCTTGAATTTTGTTTCTCTTCTTTAAGCAATTATTTTGTCCCGTTTGTAAAACCAGAATTTTGAACCATGTCAAGTTTTAACACCGCTTAAGAATTTTAACAAATAACAAATCGTTTACCTGTCGAAGTTTCCTTTTTGGCGGTTCCGTAAAAGACCAAACAGCAGAGTAAAATCAATGAAAAACTAACAGAAAAAGCTCATTCATGAAGCCACTTTCCAATTGCATTTTGTTTTTCATGCAAAACAGCGTTTTATTTGCATAAATAAAGAAAAATTAATAAAACAACTGCGTTTAAACAAGTAATGTGAAAAACCAGTCTTTTAGTTACGAATTTAGTGTTTTTATTTTTCATGGGCAATGGTCAACGGTAAATATGCAGAATTTAGTTCATCTGAATGGCAGCGTGGCTAAATTCTACAGCAGTTTATTTTCGTTACGGTCAACGGCAAAATTTCGTCCCGCTTTTTACCTGCTGTTCTTACTGTTGGAAAGGCCAAAATAAAATATTTGAACCATTTTTCATGGAAATTGGATTAACACTTTTATCAAACACGCTTCAAATTCTCTGTTTTGTTGTGCTTTGTCAACAAAATATTTTGGATGTCCAGCATTGCATTTGACTGTGACTTTGAATTGGAATTCCTTTCCGATTTTCCAGCCCCTGTGAATTGTGAATTCAACGAGTTAAGCGTTAAACTAAACACAGATGTAAACTTTTTAAAACGTGATACAATTTAACCGCAAGTTTTTATACTGCTTGACAAAAGGCCAAAGACTAAACAATGTTTCCTCATTTGCATGTCCACAGTTTTATTAGATTTCTCTGTCCAGTAGTTCAAATTTCAAATTTCAATGGTCGTAAATTTGGACTCAAACTGATTGTGAGATTCAAGAAAATTTACCAGCTATTTTAATTAGTTTGAAACAGTAAAAAATAACTTTCATTCTACGAATTAGTTGGACGCCGTTTGATATTTCTGATCCCTTAAAACCAGCACAATTTCTCAGTTGTAACAGTGATCTCTATATCCGTTCAATATCATTTGCCTTTTGGCTCAAGTTTTAACTCGAAATTTCGCACGAACTTTAAGATGATCCTTTAATAGCATTTGTCGTTCGCCACTGAATCCAGAAAATCCATTTTGAACGAAACAAACTAATTTGCCTGTGAGACAAGCGCTGCTGTATTATGCATTTTTCACATGGATTTTGAAGAGATGAAAGCCACCGTGCCGATTTTAATGCAGAGTGCCATAAAAAGTACAGAGATCAGACATGCCATGTCATGCCCAACGAAGTAGCATGAGAGACAAGCTGAAAAGAGAAAGTCACTGTGACGTCAGTGGTTTTAGCGTAAATGTTGTTGGAATACTTGAGAGGCGTCGTCACTGAAGTTTCACACATAAAATATCAGGGAGCCATTTGATTCTTTCAAACCTCTTGAAAACATGTAAATGTGTAAACGCAAAGGTTGGATTTGTTTCAGTTTTTTATTGTGGCAAATCGAGCCAGAGGTAGTTAGTCCTTGAGCAATTAGCAGAAAGATAAACTGAGTCTTGTGTTTTATATATTCAAATTTCACGACAATCGATAAAGATCAATCAGAACAAAAGTGCTCTTAAAAATGAGGTTTTAAGAGTCGAAAACATGTATCTCAAAAAAGTTTGTTGACATTTTTCATTCTTTTAAAGATTTTGTAACAGTTATAAAGAACAGTGTATGCTGCAACTTTGGGGAAGTAGAAAGTAATACGAAGAAAATAAAACTTGAACGTACAGTTTTACGGAAAAGGGTACCATTCAAAACGCTTGGATGTCAAAGGGCGCCGTGTGCAAAATATTGAATTGTATTGAACCAATTGCCCATTTTTACTATATTTTAACCCTGCATTTGAACCGTGTCAAATTTCAACGCCGCTTGATCATGTTGGCGACAAATACCGTCATAGATTGCAGGAGGTTTTTCAAAGACTCTCACATTTAAGAACTGAGGTCCAATTTGTTTTGGCATAACAAATCGAAATACAGGCCACTCTGTTCACAAAGAATTTTACAGGATTTAATCTCCAACCAATGAAATGAAACAAAGATCAAAAATCAGTTCATGAGCAGCTACAAATGTTCATTTTGTGAAAACAATTCATCTCATTCCAAACACAACTTTTTTATCCAGAATCCAGTCACCAGAAAAAAGCAAAAGAAAAACTTGAAAAATGATTTGATTTCTTATGAAAATACCAACGACCAATTCTCAATTGTGTGCTTGTCAATCTGTTGCGTCATGATTCTTGATTTCTTCGGCTTTTCTTTCGCGCGGGTTTAGAAAAACAGCGGAAACGGAAACGAAAACAAAACGCTCAATAAGTGAACCAGAGTCGAGGTTTATTCCTCGCTGTTTTTAACCTATTTCAAGGCTCTTGAAATGAAACCGTTCAACCTTTGATCTGGAAAAAATAACAATTGTTTTGTCAATAAATTATCTCTCTTACACTGAAATTAAAAATGACTTTGCAGAAACAGACGCTGATTGTCAGCTGTTGAGCAGGAACTCAAAGTTCAAAGCTCAAAGTTCAAGACGTTACAGTAAAACTGAAGAGTTTTTAGTTTTTTACAAAAAACTGGAACCAAAATTTTATTTTTCTGATTCCAGTTCAATTTTTCCAACCATTTTTCCCAAATTATCACCATTCCAAAAACCTTTGTACAGAGAAACATGACGTTTTATTTATCAGCTCTGAAATTTAGGTATAAAATATGAAATACGGGCTGTCAAATCTTAATTTCCAATGATAAAATTCAAACACGCGCACACTGACCAATTTCACTTAAAAGGTGGTCAAAATTCTGACACTTTCACGATAGGAGTAAAATATACGCTGATTCCGAATACGGGCACCATTTTTACCTAAATTCATTTCCCGATCCAAAAATTCGGTTTTTCCGGATTTGTTTTTTATTGCAAAATTGTAAAATTTGGATGTCATTTGGTGTTTTTAAAATATTTTGACAGCATCATTTTTTGCGTTTTTTTAATTTTTGCCCGTTTTCAAAGCCTGCACAGAAAAATTAGCAACACCATCAGCTTCAGCACATCAAAATCTATCTATTGGTGCAGATTTCGTTGAATTTCGACGAGCAGTTAGCGATTAACTATTGAAGGTATAAATAACTCAACTTTTGAGCCTTTTTTTGTCTCTTTTGAGTGATTGCGTCACTAGGGGCACAAGTGGGCAAGATGACACCACATGCAGCGACTGCAAAATTAAATTCTCTATCAAAGGGTCGAAGGCCAACGTCCTGCATCTTCCTGCATATTAGTGGCAGTCTAATTTGTGAATCCCATAAGAAAAGCATTGCAAACCTTTTGTACCTCCAACTTTGGGATAAAAAAAGTGATGGATGACGCTGATTAAATTCAGCCATATTCTAGATTTTGAGTCTCTGGGATGTTTGCAGTAACCGAACCCTTGAAACCCCGAACAAAAAGGTCAAAAAAATTGAATTTTGGCCACCTTTTAGGTGAAATTGGCCAGTATGACTCGTCACGGAAAAAACCTCGTCACAGTCTGAGAAAGTTGTAGTCGGCGCTCAAATCAGACAGACAGTAATTTAATTTTACAGATATTTTTTCTGTCATTTGTAATGAGATGAGCCCTATTTCAATTTGGAAAGCAAGTGGTTGAAAATATGTCCCAAAGCTACATAACTGCAACTTATATCTTTCGTTTTTTCCCAATCTAAAATCTACGACGTGGAGACTTGCCAAATGAGACTTGTCAAACTTTGGAGCCTATAAAAAGACTCTGAGGCCACTTGAAAAATTTGTTGAGTTGGTCTGTACAATTTTTACAAAGAATCGTCTGAGGAAGAAGAAAATGCCAACTGTGAATTGAAACATTCAAACGAGAAACGGACAAAAAGGAAAGAAAATTATTTCGAGAAAATCCAGGTTGATTTGTAACAAACGTTGTTATTCAAAACCTGCAACTCTAAACTCCAAGCTTTAGCTTTTTACACAAATTTTCACATATTTCAATGTAAACTAATTAATTTTTTTCTTTTACAGCAGACAAAAATAAAGGGTTTGATCAGAGCTGAAAGTTTCCAACTGTTTCATTTACAAATAAAAATTTAGAATTGACAGCAGTTCAAATAGATGATAATTTGACAGGACATGAAATCCATTCAAAGGATTTCTTTCTCACAGTTGTCGAAACGAATTATTGTTCGGATGTTGGAAAAAGACACGTAAATTTCACCTCAGTCTTAGTGTTGTTTTGTTTTTGCCTTGGCTGATTTGTGAGTGAGTTGATGCCTCTTCAAAGCGTCTTTTCTTGCAGCTGCGTAGTTGCAGTTGACCTCGGGACATTTAAAAGGTCGTTCTTTTGTGTGCGTCCGAATGTGTACAGTGAGATTCGATGATGTGGCCGCCGCGTATGTGCATCCTTTGTGAGGGCATTTGTGATCTCTTTTGCCCGTGTGAATCGTCACATGGTTCGTTAAATCAGTTTTCCGAATAAACGCTTTTCGGCAGTAGTCGCATTCCCAGTCTTTTTGACCCGTGTGAATCTTGATGTGCTGAATGAGGTCACGTTTCTGAACAAATGTGTTTTGGCAGTAGTCGCACTCGTGGTCTTTCTGCCCCGAGTGAATTTTCATATGTGTCGTCAGATTGCTATTTTGAGTGAAGGATTTTGTACAGACAGCACAAGTAAAATCCTGTTTTCCAGTGTGAATCGTCTCGTGATTTGTCTTTTCTCGATTTGAAGGGAATGTTTTATTGCAGTACAAACACTCAAAATTTAATGCACGTTTTCTCTTGTTCGTTTATTCTTTTCCCATTTCTCCTTCCCTTTACAATTCGAAACCAAGTGCTTAATTGATAACTGCTCACAACTGATATATTTAGTCAGTTCAAGTTCAATTCACACAGTTTCAAGTTTACAGACTTCAAAAAGGCCACAAAATGTACAAATAATTGATTCCAATCTCAAATAAATGAGTCTGCTTGTGTTTTTCAATTTTCAATAACTAGGACTAAAAATTCAAAAATAGAAAAATGTCCAACTTGAAAAAATGAAAATAATTTTTAAAACTTTACAATTTCAACGCCGCTTGATAATTTTGGCAGCTCGGATAGCTGAAGGGTTTAAAAGATAAATTATAGGTTACTAATTCAATAAAAATAACCAAATAATTTTGTAATGCAGTAAAATTTCACATAAGCTCAAAGTTCTAAAATCTTCTTGTGTTGATTTGCACTTTTAAATTTTAACTCGCTCTGTTCAACCTCTCTTAATTTTGGATTGTAAAACAATTTCACACTTTATGGTATTATAAATAAAATTCATTAATTTTGTATTCCTTTTGTGTTATGTACCTGAAAGATGCATATTTATTGAGCACTTTGTTTATTTTACTTAATTTCTTGTTTTTCTCCTCAAAATCTCCCTTCAATACTTTAGTTTGAAAAATTAAAAATAATAGTAAAAGCTGAGCTCAATATGAGCGAGTCCCCACGTAATTTTGAACTGGCGACAGAGAGAGAATTGGAAATTTGCAACATCCATTTCCCTATCCTTTGCACGTTTCTACTCTGTTCACTACCCAAGACACAGGACTCGAGACGAGATTTGCCTTTCTGCTGACCACGCGATTCTGTTCAATAAATAAAGTCGTAAATCTATTTTTACACTCGTAAGTCGCACAGTGAACTCGCACAAGAGTTGAGTCTGAAAGAGGACAGAATTTTAACATGGTCTTTTTGTGCTCATGCACTCAAAATTTAATGCACCGACAACTTTTCTCGTCTTCGTCTTTGCTTTCCATGTTTTCCTCCGTTCGTGTGACACTCGTAGTCAATAATCAAGTTTGCTTAAGTGATGATTTTTCACAGCGTTTGAAATGTTGAAGGTTCAAAATTCAAGTGGAAAATTTGTTCTTTTGTCTCTGAAGCCAGCAAAACTCAAAACTCCAGACCAATAACTCAAATAAATTCTCATTGCACCTATTAAACATTTTGGAAGGGCGCCAAAGAAAAAACTCAACCCAAACCAAAAATGGGAGAGGCAAAACGGCCTTTTATTTCTACCTGCTTTTCCGACAATTCCTTAATCCTTCACTTGAACGCGTTTTGACACTTTCAGGATATTGAGAAAATAGTGGAACAGAAAGGCATAAAGATTCCGATGGTGAAGACTAAATAAAGACACAAAGGACCAAAATTCTGGATCTCTTTAAAAATAGAGTTGTGCCGCAAAGTATCATCACTTTTAGAGCTAATTCAAAATTGGCGGCTGGGTTAAACCGGAGCTGGCCAATGCTTCCTCCACTCTAAAATATTCCAAGCAAGACCAAAATGATCAATGCCCCTCCCCATGCTTCCTCCCATACTCCAATGCTTCCCATAGTTCCTCCCAAACTATTTCGGAAAGTGACCAGGTCAGGTCAAACAATTGGAAGCGGAAGAAAATGGCAGGTCCAGGAATTGGATGACTCTTGATTTGATCCCCAAATTCCAGATTTGTCACTAAATCTTGATTTCCAATTACAAGCTGTTCAAGCTGTAGCTATGGTTTTGGCTGAGCTTTGACCTTGGTCAAAGGTAAATTTTGTCTGATTCCTCCCTCAATATTTTGAGCAGGTTCCGAAACTCGTCGACTAAAACATTTTCTGTTCTTATTTCCGAGTGTTCTTGACGATATGCAATGTAATCATTAAAACCGAGAATTTTTAGGTCAGGAAATTACCCGGCCAAACAGAACAAATCCTTTTCTCAGTGAGTTGCACGATGCCCGTGCAAATCACTTTTTCCCGCAAATTTACAGCCTTCCTGTGCTGTGGACATTTGAAATCCGGATTTTGCTCCTCCGAATGAACATGACTCTTGAATGCTGCCATTGTAACTTGTTTTGAATGACACAGCTGGCCAGTTAAATGTATTTTATTTGTGAGATACAAGGTTTTCTGCACGGATTTATTGAAGAGAGAACAAGTAAAATCCCGTTTTCCAGTGTGAATCACCTCGTGCCTTGTCTTGTTTCGATTGGAAGGGAATTTTTTATCGCAGTACAAACACTCAACGTTTAATGCGCCGACAACTTTTCTCTTTCCCGTTGTTTCTTTTTCCATGTTTTCCTCCGCTCCTTTGAAATGTATTAGCAAGATCACAGATGCTCAAACTTGAAGCTGATAATTTCAAGTGGATAAATTTTTCCTGTTTCTTGTGGAAACTAAAATTAACAAGTAAAGCTGCAGCTCTCACACTACATAACGTCAGAGTAAACAGTAAAATGTTCTGCAAGGAAGAAAACTTGAAACGTGAAAATTGATTTCCAATTTAAAGTGCCAATCTTCGAATTTTGGCGACATGTGGCGGTTGCCTTTTTTGCTTCAGCGCAGTCACATCTTTTGTAAGGGAATTTGCACTAGTTTTTGTCCATAAAGAGTTCAATGTGTCGGTTATATCCACTTTTTAAAATAATCGACAGCCCAATCTTTTCGATTCACGTGGATCTGAAAATTAAATGTCGCTTCAAATTACATTTCGTTACAAATTTCTTCCATCACTCGGAGAAAAGAAGTCAAACAAGTTGGCAAAACCAGTTCACAGTCTGAGAAAATTGTCGTCGGCGTTCAAATCTGTCAAGAAGCAATGGAATTTTACATAGGTTTTTACATTCTACGTGAATTTGTAATTTGTAATGAGATGAACCATAATATTTCAATTTGGAGAGGAGCAAGTTTAAAACACGTCTTAAAGTTAAAGTCTATTTACAAACCTGGATGTGGTTTTGTTGTACAGGAGTCGGAGTTTCAAATTTCAAATTTCAATGCTCGTGAATTTTGACGCAAAACGAGTTTCGGAAAACTGTAACTGACAACAACTCAAAACAGTTTGAAATGGCAGAAAAGTCTATTTGACCCTTTCAAATAGTCTGACGTCGCTTAATATTTCCTACCCCCATTAAACCACCAAAATATCACAGACGACTTTGTTAAAACTTAATGCCGTTTGTTTTTGGATAAACTTTTAACTTGAACTTGCAAACCAAATCCAAGGTCAATTTTTAGAATGTTGTTCGCTGTTTGTGGATCTTAAATTTAGAATTTAGATTCTAGACAAAAGGCCATTTTCAATGAAATACGCTAATTCTCCTGTAAAACAGCAACAGCCGAATTATGAATTTTTCTCATGGAGTTTTATGCGATAAGCGATTTTAATGCCGAGTAACATGACAAATTCAAAGATTTCAGTTCAGTTGTTGCCTAAACAAAAATATGCCAATTGCAATGTTTAATTTCAGATTTGCGGCTGCTCTCGAAAGGTTTAACCTTGTTTTAATCTCCCTTTATTTGTTGTTCGTGTTTTAATTTATCAGACTATTGTGAAAAACGTATCAGTTTGACTGGGCCAGTTTTAATCAAAAGTTGTTGGTGCTGGTCCGAATTTTCTAATTCCTTGTTATGCGGTTCAAAAATGTTGATATTTGGCCGAAAAATGGACAAAAATGTTTTTGAAAGTGCAAGCAAACACAGACATTAGTTACTCAATAAAAAAATTTGTTGCTATGGGATTTCGTAACTAAAGAAAAACCAAAAATAGAAAACGCAAAACGTCCTTTTATTTTTGCCTAATTTTTTGTCTATTTTTGCTAAATCTTTCACTTTCACACATTTTGGCATTTTGAAGTTTTGAGAAATGGGCATAAACATTCGGATGGTAAAAACTAAAGACTGAAAGGACGGAAATTCTGGATCTGTGTTTAAACATTTTCGTTTACGCGTCCAAATTCTTCTTTACGTACAATTTGTGAGGTAAATTACAGTTCAATGGTCAGAATTGCAAGTTTTAGAGATCTGTCTACACGACATCGCTATTTACCCTGACGAAAATTGTACGCGGCGCTCAAATCACACAAGTAGTAATTAATTTTATTTCCACATAAATTTCTGATAAAGAAATGAAATTAACGAGTCAAAAGCTGTGACAACCTCAAAGAAATTCACCACAACATATTTTATGAAGCGCCTTTAGAACTTTGTTTCCAAGTTTGGAAAAGCTGGCAACGAAACTTGTGCAGAATCTAGAACTTAGAATCTCGAGTATCGAGCCTGAACTCGACTTTTACCAAGCTTTAAAATCTATTGCAAAACGCCGCTTGAAACATTTCCTGAATTAGTCTTAACAACTTGCACAAAGAAAAAGGGGTGTTCGGAGCAAACGGCACAAATCAAATTGAGGCATGAAAACCAGAAACAAACAAAAGCAATAGAAAATCAAAGCGAATTTAACGGAGGGAATTTCGGTTGTTTTGAAGATTTTTTTATTCAAAACTCAAATACTTCAAACTCTTGTATTTTTACACAAACTTTAAATTTAAAACATGTGAAGGAAAATACCAAACAGTTCGTTTAGAAGATAAAAAATACAGTTACATAGAAAACACAAAGCAGCTAAACAGCTTTAAAAAGAATCCACATTTACAAATCAAAATTCAGAATTCAGAAAACAGTACAAATCCAAAAAACAGGATGCTTAAAAATGAGGATGATTTGACATAAATGAAATCCATTCAAGGGATTTCTTAACGGAAACAAATTTACAAAGATGTCATCTGTTAAAGTGACATGTGAGTTTCACTGGAGTCTCGGTTTGGTGTTTTGAATGGCCTTGTTTGATTTGAGAGTGAGTTGATGTGACTTCAAAGCGTCTTTTCTTGCAGCTGCGTAGTTGCAGTTGATTTCTGGACATTTGAAAGGTCGTTCTTTTGTGTGTGTTCGAATGTGCAGGGTGAGATTACCACTTTGTGCAGCTGCATATTCACATCCTTTTTGAGGACATTTGTGATGGCTTTGTCCCGTGTGGATCTTTACATGTCAAGTCAAATCCGCCTTGTCAATAAATTTCTTTTGGCAGTAGTCGCATTCCCAGTCTCTTTGACCTGTGTGGATTTTTACGTGGTCAATTAAATGGATTCGCTGTGAAAACTTCTTTTGGCAGTAGTCGCACTCGTGATGTTTCTGCTCTTTGTGAATTTTCATATGCACAGTCAAACTGCCTTTTTGAGTGAAGGATTTATTGCAGACAGAACAAGCAAAATCTCGTTTTCCAGTGTGAATCGTCTCGTGATTTTTCTTGTCTCGGTTCCCTTGGAATTTTTTGTTGCAGTACAAACACTCAAAATGTAATGCGCGAACAACTTTTCTCTTTCTCGTATTCTCTCTTCCCTTGTTTTCCTCTTTTCCTTTGAATTTTCACCGTGTATTCTTTTTATTATTCACTTTTAAAATTAGAAGAATGTACAGAATTGACTCAAGTCTCAATTGAATAAGTTTTCTTGTTTCTGTAACTAATCAAACCTCAAGTAAAGTTGTAGCTCACACTGCAAGAAATTGTAAAATATTTTGGAAGAGTGCACTAGAGGGGAAAAACCAACCCACGCCAAACCAAAATGAGGCTTGGTCAAAGTGAGAGGCCAAAATCCGTTTTGGTATTTTTGTCCCGTTTGTCCTAGAAAACGCCACAGGAAACTATTTGAGACTTTGAGTCTTTTTCATGGGAATTAGAAATAGGATTAAAATTGCCACCCACTGTTTTTGAATTTTAATGTTCCCTGGTGAACAAACATGTTTTCTGGTAAGACTGGTTTTCTTTGTAAATATTATTGAGTGGTTGGCATGACAAATTAATGTCAAACCATTAAACAAAATTGCTCCAGTCTTTAGCAAGTGCAATTTCAAGCCAAGTATTAAACCAAGAAAATTCGCACTCGTGATTTTTCTGCCCAAGGTGAATGATCATTATCAATTATCAAAAAATTGCAGGGGTTGACTGCAACACCTTTTCTCGAGGAGGTGAAAAGTCAAAAGTTCCTGCCGAATGACTAAGTAAAGGGATAAAAATATTATGTAGAAACAGATGTCCAATTTTTTATCAAATCTCAACGTTCAAAACTTTCCAGGAAAACTAAAGCGTTTTACAGTGCTACAGTAATGACGTCAGAAATGTTCTGATTAGAATCCATTTTGTCCACAATTTTTCAAATAGTCCGAAAACCGCTGAATGAAGAGCCGAGAAAATTCGGTCTGTAAACTTTAATTTTTCTGAAAAGTATGAAATGTGTTAAATTTCTAGCACACCTTGATCCCTTAACAGTCTGCGAAAATTGTAGTCGGCGCTCAAATTACACAAATAGTCGTTGAGCTAATTTTATTTCTGCACGGAATTGTTGTGTTTAATAATATGTTTTCGTGGCAATAAGTCAAAATATTTATAGTAGAAGAAACGAGTCAAAAGTCAAACCCTATAAAAACCTCAAAGAAACACCAGGAAATATTTTTTGCAGCAAAATGGTGTTGACTTTTTTTTCAAATTTGGAACCAAGCCGCTATAAAAATGCCTAAAAACTACTTTTCTTTCGACTCTGAAATCTAAAATCTCGATTACGCTTTTACCAAACTCTAGAATTTATGCAAAATTTTGACGCCGCTTGAAAAAAATATTGAACTCGTTTTCACAACTGGCACATAGAAAAACAAGTTATTCCAAATTCAAATACTTCAAACTCTTGTTTTTTAAACAAACTTTTCAAGAAACATTTCAAGGAAAATATCAAAATTTTTTGGTAGCAACTGGAAAAATTTCAAACGGCTTTCTTTGGATCGTGAGTAAGTTTTCCAGTGTGAATCACCTCGTGATCTGTTTTGGTTTGGATCCTGGGGCATTTTTTAGCACAGTACAAACACGGAAAATTTAATACAGGAACACCTTTTCTCTTTGTCTCGTCTTTACCCATTTTTTCCCCATTCTTTTGAAATTTATTAGCAAGAGATGAAAAATGCATTGCTTACAGCTGTTGAAATTTCAATGGGCTGAATTCGAGTGAATAACTCGCAGAAGTTGAAACTTGAAGCTGATCTATTCAATTTACACTGCTGAAAGATGTTCACAACTGAACGAAATGCAAGGAACTGACTCAGGTCTCAAGTACGTTGGTTTTGTTGTGTCCTGCATTAACCGAAACTTAAAATTCGAAACTCAACACTCGATAAAAGCAGCATCACGCTTCACAACAGAGAAAATGTTTTAAAAGGTTGCATAAATCCAAACCAAATCAAAAACAACTCGGTAAAAGTGAGAGGCAAAAAGCCGTTTTGGTAGTTTTCTCTTCCTTTTTCTAGAAAAGGCCCAAGGAAGCTATTTGAGTCTTCAATGCTTTTTCTCGAAAATGGGGTTAAATTTGACTTTGAATGCCCTTGAATTTCATTATTCTACTCTAAACCAACATATTTTCAAAAATACATGGAAAATTGACCTTTTAAACCATGAAATATTTCAACGTCGCCTGACAATTTTGGCAACCAGTATACAAGGATATTCTGGATGATAACCAGGCAATTGAAGCATTCAACAGCTGAATTATAATTCGCCATTCGGATTACAAATCGAAACACAGACCACTTTGTCCACAAAGAAGAGGGAAATTGACAGGATTAAATCTCGAAGTACTGAAATGAAATGACGATTAAAACTCCAATAATGTGAAGTTACAAACATTTATTTTATGAAACGAATTCATCTCGTTCAAAATTTTATTTTATTTCCACATCAAATGTCAAGTGCACCAAAAACAAGCAAAAGAGAAACGTGACAATTGATTTCACATTTATATTTTCAATCTGTAAATGTTGTGGTTGCCTTTTGTGCTTCAGCGGAGTTACATCTTTTGTGGGGACATTTTGCACTATGTTTTGTCCATGTAAAGTTTGAAGTCTCGGGACAAATCCGCTTTTGAAAACAATCGCCAGCCCAGTCTTTTCGATTCACATGAAATTAAAAATTCCAATTACATTTCGTTACAAATTTATTATACAACTACACGAAATATCAATGTACATTTGAAAGGCCGTGTCGCAGTCTGAGAAAATTGTGGTCGGCGTTCAAATTAGTCAAGAACTAATGAAAGTTTACGGATGTTTCCACATTCTGCATGAATTTGTAATTAAATGAACATTATTTCAATTTGGAAAGCCAGGAGTTTAAAACAGGTCTAAAAGTCTACGTTCATTTTTAAACTTGAATCAGGTTTCGTTGTTTGTAAGTTCAAGTTTCAAATTTCGATGCTCCTGAATTTTGACACACAATGAGTTTCCCGAAGCTGTGACAGCACTTGCTTTCAGTTTGAAAATGTAAAAGTCATTTTGACCCTTTGAATTTGTCTGACGCCGCTTACTATTTCTTGACCCTTAAAACCAACAAAGTATGAGAGATTAATCTTCTTCCACATCCCACATGCGACGCCATCTGTTGTTGGCTTAATTTTTAACTCGAACTTGCATACCAAGTCCAAGGTCAAAGATCAACCTTCAACATTTTAACCGCTGCCTTTGGGTCTAAAATTTAACATTTAGAATCAAGACCAAAGGCCATTTTGAATGAAATCAGCAAATTCACCTTCACGCCAAACCCGCCTCATTACATTTTGCACATGCCATTGTTTAAGATCAAAAACCTGATGCCAATTGTCATGTCGATTGCCATGAGAAATAAAAATAATTCAGTTCATTTGTTGCCCAAATAAAAATATCACAATTGTAGTCTTTCATTTCAGACTTAAGATTTGGGGG
>JAQGBH010003131.1:0-21073 GCA_034698265.1 Sminthurinus aureus | reverse complement strand
TCGTGCCAAAATAAGCCAGAAAATGTCTTATTATGAGCATCGTGCCAAAATAAGCCAGAAAATGTCTTATTATGAGCATTTTATCTCAAAAACGGCTTAAAATGCGGGGAATTCTTTTAGCAATTTAAGAGATTTTATGGCTTATTTTGCTGTTTAAAATGCCTTATTATGTGCAATTTTCCGCCATTTTGCGCATTTTAAGGAATTCGTCATTTTAAGCGATTTTTTGGCAAAAATCGCTTATTTTGTAGAGCGAAATCGTCAAAATAAGAGATTTTGCTCGTCATTTTAAGAGATCTTTAGGACCCCTTGGAGTGAACTGGATCACTATAGGAATTGAATTCCTAAAAATCAGATTAAACACAATTGAATTTTTGTTTAGGTGACTCTCGTTGTGCTGTTGGCAGACCGGATGTCTATACTTCTTTTTCACCTCAAGTAACCGCCAGTTTTATCCGTGGTTTCATACCGCAGAGTTGACAACGGACAGTCCACTCATTAGAAGCATGAATTTATTTATTGTGCCAACGAGTAGATCTGTTTAATTTATCCATCATTTCAACCATTAAAAATAACTGTACAGATAAATCCATTTATATATTTTTCTCATGGCACAATAAATATGAATCAACTTCCATGTAAAAAATTACCAGGTTCCTCCAATTGGAGAAGAGTCAATGGTCATTAATAAATACACACTGAAAATTGCACACCCACCGCCGTCTTTTCATCCACGTTTCAAAGTGTAGCTACTAATTTGTACCACACGATCATAAAACAGCATTGCGCTATCCCATTGCGGATGATTGCATTTCGACTGCAGATTTTCAATTCTGTGTCTCATTTCTGTCTGCATCCGTCATCCGTCCGCTTTCACATCCCTTTGTTTGATATTCAATCCCGGAGCATTGGGTTAGCCACATGAATTGGAAATTACACTTGATTCCAAATTTCAATGCAAATAGTTTGTAGTGAAATCGGCATGCAAGCTGAGTTCAGTGGCAAATCATATTTGTAGCCAACGTAAAAAAAAGTCACGTCTCTGAGAAATAAACACTTACGTCTTACTCTTTACAATACACAATTTGAAGTAGACAAGGGAAATTCAATGTATATTCTAGATTCTGGATTCTGGATTCTGAGTACACTGAAGGAGGGTTTTGGTATTGGCGTGACTAATTTATACACGCACAACACACTTTGTATTATCTAGAATATTGTTGGGAAATGAAAGGTCAAGGGCAATTCACTTGTCAGACGACTGCATTACAATTTTTGGGGAGGGCCAAGGAAAATTAAATTAAAGGTTTTTATTACTTTCTAAATTTCGCAAGTTCCGAGGTCACAATTTTGACTTTGAACCTGATCTTGATGTTGGACTTTTAATTTTAATTTTTCATGGTAGAGATAAAACCTCAGATCTCAGCCATCGCATTGACCATGGTCCACTGACAACAGAGAAAGTGTGAAGAAGCAAAGGACATGGGCAATCTATCTAGAATCTAAAAATATACACGAGATTTTGAATGCAATAGTCTTTTATGCTCTGCTTTGTGCTTTGTGCTTTGTGCTTTGTGTAATGTTGTCTTTGCTGACTGAAGGCGACTCATGAGGAATTGGTAAATAAAAGTCCTGGCTCAGTCTCCAGTCTCCAACTATCCAGATTCTAGATTCTGCATATAAAATACATACTAAATTGTGTGCTTTGTTTTTGGCACGTTTGTATTTACTATTTATTATTTACTTATTATCCAATCTCTTTTCACTTCATGGTCCACATCTTTTGTCTGTAGACTACTTATTTTTCAATTGCAAAACAAAACCGACATAATTTAAAATACTTTTGCTGTTCACATTTTACACAGGTTGATTCGGTTCAAGTTCTCGGCTGTTCAGCTCTTGTTTATTTTCTACCCATCATTTTTCTAATCTGTTTGTCCTGCTCTTGACACTTGTGCTCTGATTATTCCATGACTGATATTGTGTTTGACTATTTTCACTTGAATTTGTTTGGCATTGTCATATTCATTCGTGTATAAAATTTTGTCATCTCGTAATTCGTAATTGATAAGTGAAACTCAAACCGGTGCGATGATGAGGACAGCAAAGTCAAATTTACCTCTAATCTCTATTGTTATCGCTGATGCTAATACTAATTCTAGGTCACTAGTTCAGTAGTTGATCAATGGAATGTTTATCATTTTTTCTAATCTTTTAATTTTATCCGGAACGCTGGAATTATTTAATGAGTAGTGCATACAGCATACAGAATGTGGGTCAACAGGAGCAACTAAAAATAGAATGTGTAATTTGTGTATGACTTTGACCTGAAATTCTCAGCCTCTTGTCTCTTGTGCTTTAATTAGCAATATTTTATCTTGACCACAGACTTTGTACACACTATTAACTACAGACTTCAGACTACAGACAATAAACAAACTGGAGTATTTGATCGACGTCCAGACTAAAAGTTGAAAAGTAAGGGTTTTTTCCCAATTTATGTCTGTCATTTCCGCAAAGTTGTGAATTTTTATTTGCTGTCTGTCTTCTGTATTTCTCCATTTCTTCCTGGTTCAACTTTCAAGTCAATACGTCATCAAATTGTGATTGATAAATGGAGATAATACGGATACAGATTCAGTTGGTTCCCGAGGGGTGTAAAAGAACAAGAAATCCTCGACTTTTTATTATTGTCCAAATTCCAAATCAAACAAAATATTTGCAATTCAAATCCCAGTCCAAATCCAAGTATCAAGTATCTCAACAAACGACAAAAATTCCCAGATCTAGATCTAGATCCAGCACCATTGACGAATGCGGGAGGATTTAGAGACAAAACGGGGGAAAATAAGTAAATAAATGACAAAATGTCGTCAGCAACTCTCCTGCTTTTTCTGTGTTTTCTGGTATTGGTCCAGGCGACACGAGTAATTTTTGGCCGTAAATTTCCAGCTCTTTTACTTTTGACTTTTATTCAGTGCCGATTAAATCATTAATTATTATTTATATATTTATGTATTAATTATACTAGAATAAAACATCATTTTATGTGACATGAAAACTTGTACCATTAAATGGATTAATTTTGATTTTTGTTTGAAATATGATTCTGTAGATGTGGGGAAAACGGGGGGGGGGAGCGAACAGAATCCGAATCCAAACTATCACACTGAGATAGAAAAGGAGAAAGCCACGTCGGATGGCAAGTTGATGAAGTACAGCCAGAGTAGCCATGGCAACATCGGTAAAATTGTAACAAGTGCATCCTTTCACTTGTTTGTAAACAGTCACTACGCAAGAGTTGGCTTCTGTTTTGGCTCCAACAACTTGACAATCTTTGACATAACCACGACCACCCATACAAATATTTGTATGGACCACACTACAACATTTACGATAACCGTTTCTCTCGATTCTAGAATCTAGATTCTGTTATAAATGAGGAAGGCTACGAAAAAAACACGTTGGTATTTTTTTAAATTTTTACTTTTTTTAATATTTGTGTACTTCAAGTCAAACCCTAAAAATTCCAGAGTCCTAGGTTGTTCGGAAGTACAGTACTTCAAGTACTTAAAACAAATTAATTTAATTTAATTTTAACATGTAGTAGAATGCTTGCGGGAAATTTGCGATTCAAATTCCTCGCATTTCAAGTTACTACCAACAATTGTGTTTATTTCGTAGCCTTCCTCAAATATCAATTTTATGAATTTTTGTAGGAATTACATGAAATATCTGTACAACGAAATTATTAGGATGCTGATGATTATGTTTGTGACTTGTGACTGTTTCAGGCTTTGGTTGAGTGGTGGAATCGCCTAGTAAAAGTCCTGTTCTCCTGCAAAAAGTCGCCGTGCGTCAAATGACCACCGAAAAATGTACAGCTATCTCGAATCTGGAATCTGGAGTACAATAACCAAGGAAATCATCAAAGAAAAAAATGTGTGTACAAGTACAGAGGAAGAAAAGGAGGTGTGCAAAGCGGACAGTTGGCAAAACCGCTTCAGACGTTCATGTTTTGGTTCATCCCTATATTTATTTTATCGCCAAACCCGGAGAGTCAGCGGTTGTTTTGACATGTTGTCTCCATGACGCAGTCAATACGGAGCACAAACTGCACGTAGTATAAATCAAAATCTTTTACAATTTAAATATGTTGAGGCTGCTTCCACAACATTTTCTGTCAAATTTGGACTCGATCCGACTTGATTTAGGAGTCAATTGACGAGATCAAAGTGGTCAAATCCAAAAAAAAAAAACTTTTTGTGTGACTTTGACGTCATTTCAGTTTTTCTATACTTTTCTTTGCGGCTTTGTTTCACTAAAATGCATTTTCTGCAAAAACTATTCAAGTTAGACACCTGCTTATTTTGACAAAAATGATCAGCATAAAATTCTTCATCGATTCATCGCATTTTCAGAACGTTTTGATTGTTTTTTAAATTTTAAAAATATTTTAGGTTTTGAATAAAAATGTTCAAAATTTAAAAACAATTCAAAACGTTCTGAAAATGGTATCAATCGATGTAGAATTTTATGCTGATCAATTTTGATAAAACAATGAGGTGTCTAACATCAATAGTTTTTGCACAAAATGTGATTTAGTGTAAAAGACATGAAAACAAAAGCAAATTAAAATCTCAAACGACGTCAAAGTCACACAAAAAGTTTAAATTTTTTTTTATAATTTGACCACTTTGACCTCGTCAATTTACCCCTAAATCAAGTCGGATTTAGTTCAAACTTGACAGAAAATGTTGTGTCATCAGCCTCAACATATTTCAGTTGTAAAACCTTTTGATTTGTACGTTTTAAATTTTACTTTACACCTTACACTGTACGGTCCATGTTTCATGCATAATAAAACATAATATTTTCATTTTAATGAACAAGTGTGCTATTCAGATAGATATTTATATATCGTTCAATTAGACAAGGGCGGAAAATCTTGAAATCGTAATTAATTGATTCTGTGATATTTTCACATTTTCAGTTTTACGTAGATATTTCACTGCTGTGCTCCAGCGCAAATAGGAAACAATTTTGTGGTCATCCCAACTCACATGCAATAAAATAGTCATAAATTAAATCAGGATTACGACTACTCCACTTCTCACATCACACATGACACATGTCACACCTAAATACTGTGACTGTGAATTGTCAATTGTAAATTGTGAGTAGTTTGTAGTGTTATTTTAAATTTCACATGCAATATTGCCCAACTTTGTTCTGAATTCTGAGACATGAGAAATTGGTAAATAAAAGTCTGGTTTCGTTTATGAATATCTAATTTTAAATTCTGGAGTCTGGATTCTGAATACAAAATACAAAATCAATTTAAGTTTGTATTTTCCACGTGTGTATTTTGTATTTACCATTTACACATTATCCAATCTGTTTTCAACTGACATCTTTTGCACTTGTGTCTGCAGTCTCCAGTCTCCAGTCTGTAAAATCTAGGCTCTAGACTGCCGATTGCAAATTGTAAAACAGAAACAAAACAATTGGTCAAGTTCCTTGTTTGCCGTACACCTACAGATATTTATGATTTAACTTTACAAATGACTTTACAGATAAATCCATTTACATATTTTTCTCGTATTACAATAAATGTGGATAAATATCTGTGGAAAAATGACCCAGATTCCTCCAATCAGAGAAGAATCAAGAGTCAAGAGTCAAAAGTCATTATTAAATACACAGTGAACACTGAACATCCATCACCCATCACCGTCTTTTCATCCACATTTCAAGGTGTAGCTCATCATTTGTAACACACAATCATAAACCAGCATGGAGAATGGATAGGGAGTATCAACTTGAGTCTTGAGTCTTGAGCCTTGAGCCTTGAGCATTGCGCTATCCCATTGCGGATGATTGCATTCCGACTGCAAATGTCCAATTCTGTGTCTCATTTCTGTCTGCATCCGTCATCCGTCCGCTTTTACATTGTCATTGAATTGGAACGACTTTCATTTTTATGCCAATGCAAATAGTTTGTAGTGAAATCGGTATGCGAGAATAGCTCAGTGGCAAATCACATTTGTAGCCAACATAAAAACAAGCCCCGTCCCTGAGGAATAAATATTGTTTACAGTTTACTCTTTGTAGTTTGCGGTAAACAAGGGAAATTCATTGTGGATTTTAGATTCTGGATTCTAGATTGTAAATAAAGTGAAGGAAGGTTTTGGAAATACTATTGTTGGGAAATGAAATATGAATAGGGTGGGGGGTCGAGAGCCAAGAGGCATTCACTTATCAGATGACTGTATTCGGATTTGGGGAAGGGCCATGACAAATTAAACTAAAGATTTTTTTATCAATTTTGCATTTGCATGTGGATTTGGACTGCAAGTTGAAAATGTACAAGGAGAATGAGTTTCACAGTGAAAAAAACGTCGGCTTTTATACCCGTCGATGCTCGATTCTCAATTCTCAATTCTCAATTCTAGAGTCTGGATTTGTTATTGATGTCGGTCTCTTTCTTTTGTTCATTGTCAATTGTTATGAAATGTCAACAAGTAATTAAAAGAAGCAAATAGTCGATTGTAACTCATAACACTCAATTCTTTTCAATGTTCAATGTTCAATGTTCTACTTTGACTGATTATACAATAACACTCGTCTATTTGTTTATTAAATAAATAGAAAAATGTGAGGCAGACGGCTCAATGATCCAAGCAAAAAATCAAACAATAAATGACACTGGAAAATAAAATGCATTTTAAACATATTGAATTCAACAAGCCACAGTTGACAGTTGACAGTTGACAGTGTGGATTTTGGACTTGTGTCAAAATCCCAAGTGTGACCCAATCAAGAAAATTCAGTGCAATAAAAAATAAAATACACAAACGAATCATTAAGAAACCAACAAAATTGACAATCGGTGTTGGCATTTACTGTACATAAATACATTTAATATCCATATCCATATCCTTTTTCCAATGTCAATGTCAATAAATAACTAAAATGAAAATGAAAACAACTGCACACTGCACTGTACCATTTACAATGTGTGTAAATTAACACAACAATTTTGAAACCAAACAAATCTATGAAATGAGAGCAGAAAGCAAGGGGAAAAAATCGAGTAAAAATTGCATGAATAAATATAAATATAAACTACAAATTACAAACTTTGGTGCATAATTTGACGAACAAATGACGTAAATTTCAAAGTCCTTTACTGTTATTCACTGCCGTCTTTTCATTCAAATGTCAAATGTCAAAGCATTTCTCAGACTTTGTACACTGTACATTCAGTACATTGTACATGCATAAAATGGCACGGAATACCTAGTATTTAGTATGAATTATGAATTATTAAAATATAAAAATTTTTTTCATCAGGATTCTGGATACCGACTGGAAATTTCCAATTCTCTGTCTCATTTCTGTCTGCATCCGTCATCCGTTGTGCGTCCGCTTTGACACTTGACATTTGACATCCCTTTGTTTGATATTCAATCCCGGAGAATCGGATTTTCAACACGGATTGGAACTGGAAATTAAATTTGGTTCCAAGGCAAAATTGGATGTACCGAAATCATTGCGCATTCTACGGGATGCGAGTTCAGTGGCAAATTACATTTGTAACCAACATCAAAAAATGTCACGTCTCTGAGAAATAAACATTTCCGTCTTACTTTGTACAATATACAGTTTGCGTGAGGCAAGGGAAATTCAATGTAAATTCTAAATTCTAGATTATAATTATAGATTTTGAGTAAAATGAAGGAGGATTTTGGTATTGGCGTGACTAATTTATACATGCACAATCCACTTTGTATTCTGTACAAAGTTGCTGGGAAATGAAAGGTCAAGGGTCAAGGGCAATTCACTTGTCAGACGACTGCATTAGAATTTTCGGGAAGGGCCAAGGCAAATTAAATTAAAGATTTTTATTACTTTTTGGATTTGGACTGCAAGTGAGAGAAATGCAAAGCGAGTGCGTTTTAGGCTGAGAAAAACGTCGGCTTTTATACCCGTCGATTCTCGAGTCTCGATTCTCGAAGCTCAAGTCTGGATTTGTTGTTGATGTCGGTCTCTGTATTTTGTTCATTGTCAATTGTAAATTGTTATAAAATGTCAACAAGTAATTAAAAGGAGTAAATAGTCAATTGTAAGTCCCAGCACTCCATTCTGTTCAATGTTCAATGTTCAATGCTCAATGTTGTACTTAGATTATACAATCGTCCGTTTGTTTGTTAAATAAATAGACAGGAAAAAGACGAGGCACACGGCACAATTCTTTAGACTCTAGATTCTAGATTCAAGACTCAAGACAGTCAGTAGATATTTCTCAACTCTTTACTCTTTACTCGACAATGAGTAATGAGTCTCCAATTTTCCCAATCACAAATAAACAAATAAATGGTAATTGAAAAAAATCACTTTTAAACATATTAAATTCATCAAGTCAAAGTCGGCGTGTCAACTTTTAACTGTTGTTTATATAAATCCAACCAACAAAATTCAGTACAGTAAAATACACACAGAAGAGTCATTAAGAAGCAAACAAAAATTGACAAACGACAAATGTTGTTGACATTTATTGGTAAATTTTGATGTGGATTTTGCAGTGCCAACAAAAGATTTAATAGCGTCAGAAAATAAAGAATGGAAACGACTGCACTACATACGCAATTTGTCATTTGTCATTTGTACACATTCAATTTAAAATGTAGGTTAAATGTAAAACGTAAATGCACACAATAATTTTGAAATTCAAGATAATGAGAGCAAAAAAAGAACATGACAAAAAATTGAGTAATGGAAAAGTTGTATGAATAATGAATAAATTTCAACCTCAGAATCAGAGGTGCATAATTTGTACAGAAAATTTAAGTCCAAGCCAAAATGCAGAATCTAGAATGCAGAATGCAGAATCCAGAATCCAGATCCAATCAACAATTAACCGAGAATTTCCAAGTTGTCCAATTTCAAGCTAAAAAGTGACTTGAGAGCACTTTTTACACCTGCCAAATGATAAAAATCCATTATTTCAATAGATTTTAAATGTCTTTAATTTTTCTGAATATTTTTTTAATGCATAAATTTTAAATTTTAATGGTGAATTAAAATGGCCATTACAATAAGAACTTACGAGGTGACGTTGCATTAATTTGAACTTGGAGATCGGGCATGAATTTAAAGGCAAATTCTCCCGTTAGCCATGACAACAAGATGAATTCGTCGTCTTCATCATCCGATAAATACGTATTTTTATCATAGGCATTGGAAAATCCCGCGTTGGCTGTTTCATGCTCCGGATTTTCCAACTCGGAAAAGTCTATTTTCAATTTTTTCAGTTCTGTAGAAAAAAAAGAAAAAAAGTCAAGTATTTTAGTTTTCAAGGATTTTTGCGCATTGAGAAATGGAAATAAATAATAAATGAGAATTTTACCAGTCATTTCAATCAAACTTGGATTTTCTCTCAGTCCTTCAATATCCAGCTCATCCACATCCGTCTCGCTTTGAATCTCCACTTGTTTTGAAATCTCGTACAATTTTTCAACCGTGTCCCTTGAAAAGCCGGTAAAAACAGAGTCAAGACTGGGAAATAAATTTGATCTCAATTTGGAATTAATTCCGATTTCAAGGGTCTCAATCCCGCGCCATTTCCACAGGCTACGACGGAGCTCGGGCATTCCTGGAGTGTCCGAAAATTTACTCATGCGGAGTTTATTGATGTTTGGGAATGTAGTTTTAAGGTCTTCATACCCAACGGCGAAGGAATGGAGATCCATGCTGACGACAGAAGAGGCGGGACCTGTCGACTCCGGGAAAAAGTGGGACCATAGAGAACTTGACCCTTTTTCTATGGCTGGAACTTTCTCGTTCAATTTTCCCAATCCAGTTTCTTCGTTGTTGCTGTTTGTACTCTCTTGGGGAAAATTAGCATTGAGACCATTGAGAACATTGTAATTATAACTATTGGCACTGCCAACCTCGATACCATGATCAGAAAAGGGAAATGTTTCACGATGGGAGTCATCAATATTTAATGAGACGTGACAGAGACGAGGAAGATTTGTAGCAAAGGTGAAATTTTGAGGGAAAACTGTACAGTTTTTCATGACGTTGGACGTGTAAGGCGTGAAAAGTTGAGGGAAAATCAAGGTTGATAAATTTTTGAGGATAGGAATTTTTAGTTCTGGCAGAAACCCAAAAGAGTCCCACAGGCTGAGCTCTTGCAGACTGTCCTGACTGGAATTGAGGATTGAGGACAAGACATGGGCGACTGATGAGTGGATCTCTGGATTTTCAACTACGTCCACTATCCAAATCGTTAAATGAGTTAGCTTTGGACTGGACTTTGCAAAGATTTCATACGCATTTATATTTTCTATTGTCGGGTGAAAACTGAAGCGCTTGACCTGGTTTATCATCCGGCCACTTTGGGGTGCAGGGTCAAAGGTCATGATCTGAAAGGTCATATGTTATAAAAATTAGGTACAAATCCAGTAATTCAAGAAGAAGCAAAAATCCTTACAGGTCAATTTATCAAACGTCAAATTATTTGTCATCAATTTACAAAAGTTCAAATTATTTACGATCAGTTAGAGGTCAATTCTTAAAGGTCAATTCTTAAAGGTCACTTTTTAGAGATCACTTTTTAGAGATCACTTTTTAGAGATCCCTTTTCAAAGGTCAATTTTTTAAAGGTCAATTTTTTAAAGGTCAATTTACAAAAGGTCAAACTATTTGATGGTCAATTTTTTAAAGGTCAATTTTTTAACGGTCAATTTTTTAAAGGTCAATTTACAAAAGGTCAAACTATTTGGTGGTCAATTTTTAAAGGTCAAATTATTAAGTGTCAATATACCAAAGGTCAAATTATTGTATGTCAATTTTTAGAGGTCAATTTTTCGTACCTTTGAATTCTCCGGATCAAAGTCTAAAGATGAGTGATAACTTTGACGGTCATCAGGTGTACAATGAACCTTAGCCTCCACATCATCGTGGCCTATCCAGCAACTTAGGTCAAGGTTGAGATCAAGCTCCGGCTCACCTTTGTTCTCATCTTGACTTCCTACAGACAGCGGCTGTCGCGACTCATCCCTTTCGTTCTCATTCTCGTTGGCTCGTGTCTCCACTCCTCTATTAAAAACTGCAATTGACAAAATGCACTTTAAATTTAAAATCTTGTAGTCTATGAAAAAAACCAAAATTAAATTTCTTTTCCACCTCTTGCTTAAAATTATTATTATTACCTTGTCTAACGGCGCCGTCGACGTGAAATTCTGGAAAAACCCCCGCTAAAATCCAAATTCCTACTAACTTGATTTTAAATCCCTGTTTCATCCTCCGTTTGCCTTTTAAAAAGCCTTCCTGATTTCTTAAATGTGTAATGCGAATTTTATTAATCTGCTCAACTTTGAACTTGGACTTTTGGATTTTGGAATTTGGATTTTGGATTAAATTTGAATTTGAATTTGGAGTTGGAGTTGGAGAAGACTCGGAATCTACTTTGAACTTCAGAATCAAAGTGAGTATCCGTCTGTCTTCACCGTGGGACAAAAGTGAAATGGACGAGAGAAGCGTCTGATTTTTTGCTCCTTGCTCTTTACTCTTTGGTTGGTCGCCACACTTTGGCTTGTAGTTTGTTCTGCTGCAAACTATTGTACTTAATTTTTATTTACTCTCTTCTCTCTTCTCTCTTCTCCATAACGGGATCTTGACACAACATGTTTCTCCTGTTTGTTGTGTGTTTAGTCCACAGTCTACACAGTACACAGATAAAAGTATCTAATAAGTTACATCAGAAATCACATATAAAACCAAAACTCACCAACCTAATTCGTATTTTGTAATTAAATACAAAAAGATAAAAGATAAAAGACACAGGATGAAGTCATTTGATATTTGATATTGGATGTTTGATTTTTGATTCTACAGGGAGTAACTTTCCATTTTTTTTCTTAGCAGAAATTTGTACACATTTTCTTTACTCCTTTGATGTTGATTTGGAAAATGTAACAGACGGAAAAAAGGAAACCGCGTAAATTGATAAAGATTGCCAAACCTGTAAACTGTGAGTTCTGGATTCTACATTTGACGTATTGACAATAGACACAAAACTCCATCTAAATGTATCCGATACCATTATTTGACAGCCCGTTGATTTGATTTGATTTGATTGACATGTACAGTAAATTTGGATTAAGTCCACAATTGACAATTGAGACGAGGATTTTTTCCCTTTTTCTCATTAAATTTTAGCCTGATTTTCCCACGGTAAAGAGTCATGAAAATTTTCAAGACATGTGGCAGAATCTCGGAAACGGAAAGGGATTTGACTCTTGACTCTTGAGCATATCTATCGAGTATCGAGTATCGAGTATTGTGACCGGAAATTTCTCCTTGTATCAAACTCTCGTTTATTGACACCATTAATCATTAATTGTCAATCATCAATCCAATTTATCACTTGAGGTTGAATCCTGAAGGTAATTAATTTTTGTAGTTTGTAATTTGTAATCGACAACGGAAGCTGGAATCTCAAATCCAGAATAAACTGGATCAATTGGAAGCTGAAATGAATAGCTGTAAAATTTAAAGTTTCAAAGTGTCAAAGTGTAAAATGACTGCTACACATTTAAATGTTTAACATGTAATGAAACGAATGGAGAATGAAGAATGGATAAAAGATAATGTAAGATGTAAAGTGATGTGAGGACTAAATATCTTTTTATTTACTGTTCATTTCCTCACTTCTCACGTCTCATTCCACGTTCATTCTGCTAATATTGACGGTGTATTTCATACTCTGAATTCTGCTCTGTTTACCTACATTTCATATCTTGCTTCAATATTCAATATTCAATGTACACATGAGAATTTCTTATCCAACTCGGATAAGAATTTACAATACGTTGGGACATGTTCGACGTTCAATGTTCAATGTTCATGGTTTCTTGTGTCTTTTGCGTTGTGTATTGTGTATCATGCGGCAGCTGAAACAATAATGGAGACAAATACATCATAATTTATGGTTTATGGTTTATGTATGCATAGCCAGTGAAAATATTGCAAGAGGAAAAGTGGACAGTGGACAGACTGGCGACTGGCGACTGGCCTGGCGCCTCAGGAAAACGACATTGTCATTGTTTTGGTTACAAAACTGAATAAATCTTGCACAATAACACAAATCTACAAGATCCATTCTCCATTATTATTCAGGCTCATGAGAATTCTATTTAGTATTTACTATTTACTACTTAATATTTACAATAATGTTCAGCATCCTTCCCAATTCACAACAAGAAAAATGAGATGGATTTGTAAATAAAACAAGGGAATTGACAATTATTGACAATTGACACAAGAGGACAAACAACTGTGTAGTCTGTGGCGTTGTGGCGTGTGGCGACGGCGTGTGCTTCATTCTCTATTCTCAAATCTCGATCCTCCAAAAGTACATGTATAAATATTGAGTAATAAAGGAGAAAAACCATCGACAAAGTCATGCTAAAAATCAGATTCACTTTTTGTCTCTCTCTCTCGTTTCTCTCTCTCTGTCTATAGCAGAGAAGATTTAATCCGGACCAATAAAAAATGGTAGAAACTATACATATATTACGTATATTTTTGACAACATGTGGTTAAAATACCAACTCCATTATTGGTAATTTGTTTTTCGTTACGGGACTCACAATTCACAATTCACAATTCAACGCCATTTAAAATATTGAAGCACGATGTCCCGTTTCTCGTACATACAGTTAGAGTGCACTTTTTATCTTTTTCTTTTTAATTTACATACATCAAGTGCTTCCGCCTACAAAAATATTTCTGCTTAAATTTACTACATTAGTTGAATCAATCTAATGTCTAGTGTCTATTATCTAGTCTCTAGGGTTACGATTTATGCTTTGGAATATACTAACTGTCTCTTACCGACCCCCTGAAAGCAGAGAAAAATTTAAAACGGCGTTGAATCATCAAAATTAGTATTTAATTTCTTAGTCAAATAAAATGATGCTTTGTTCTTGATTCTAGATTCTATATTTTTTATTTCATTGTCCATAAATTACATGACATGTGCATTGACAAGTTTCAAAAGTAAAATAAAATTCCTCCAAAACTTGCGACATTGAACGGAGAGCTCAGAGTTGAGGTTCAGAGAGAGGAAATAATAGTCATCGACATTGGCGATTGCAGTTCACAAGTTCAGCTCGATGCACGGCGACAGTACGAGACGGAAAGCTTCTCTTTATTTTCCTTTTGCCTCGAGTCTCCTTTTGACGAGTACAATCGCCGCATAAAACACATCCAGCGAACGCCTGCCATCACCACCACCATCACGCTCGCAACAAACACTAGAAAATGGACATTCCATTTTTACAGGCAGAATCATTTTCAATCCCAGCTTTTATTAAATGTCTCATTGTCAAAGCTTCATTTGACGATTCCCTTTATTTTTGCATGCGGATGAAAATCACAGCTCAAAGCTCAATGCTACGCTCTCAGTTTAAAGGCTCAAAAGCTCTAAATGTAAATGTAAATGTCAACCAAAGAAAATTGTACAAATAAATATCTAAATTGAAAAAATCCATAGATTGTGTCATGGTAAAAAATCTGGCTCAAAAGGTTTTTTCACCTATTTTGTACGGAGACTGAAAATATAAATATTAAATTAGTCAGTAATTTATTGTGCACACATGGACAAATTGGACTGAATTTGGAAGAGTAAATAGTCGTGCAGTAGTCTGTCCATATTATTATTATCCCAATTGTATAAATCCAAAAGGTTGTACAATTGGAATATGTTGAGGCTGATGACACAACATTTTCTGTCAAGTTTGAACCCAATCCGACTTGATTTACGTGTCAATTGACGAGGTCAAAGTGTCCAAATTGGAAAAAAATTTAAAGTTTTTTACTGACTTTGACGTCGTTTGAGATTTTATTTAGTTTTGTTCACATATATTTTACACTAAAACACATTTTGTGCAAAAACTATGCAAGTTAGACACCTAATTACTCTAACAAAAATTATCAGCATAAAATTCTGCATCGATTGATACCATTTTCAGAACTTTTTAGAGCATATTATTGTAAAACGGACTATTTTTCTTCAAATCTTAAAATATTGTCCAATTAAAAAAAAGGGAAATGCTCTGAAAATGGTATCAATCGATGGAGAATTTTATGCTCATAATTTTGGGCAAAGTAATTAGGTGTCTAACTTGGATATTTTTTGCACAAAATGTGTTTTAGTGTAAAATATATGTGAACAAAACTAAATAAAATCTCAAACGACGTCAAAGTCACACAAAAACGTAGTTGGAAAGTTGGGAATGTTTCCAGCAATATTTCCGCCACTCTTTGAATTTCCATTCAGACGTAACTCAATACTCAATACTCAATGTTCAATACTCAATTGGAAAATTTAGTTGAGTTGCTTGAGCTATTTCACTTGTTTGGTTTTCTTCCGCGTTTCTTTACTCTTTACTCACAACAGAAACCAACTGCGGTCTGCATAAAAAGAGTAATAAATTGACCGTGAAATACGGATTATGGATTATCGTGAGCCCAGAATCAAGAATGGAGAATCAAGAACCGCCAACTAATTGCCTACTGAATATTTAAAATGTACATTGTACATAGAACTCTGCATTTCCTCCATTAACAACTGTTCCGCTGTACAAAGTACAAGATACAAACTGTCGGCACAAAATAACAATAGGCATAGCGAAATAATTTATGCAATTTACATGAAGAAAAAGTATGGCTAATTTTACGACCCTTAATTTGGCGTGAGTGACAACAAGAATTAGAACGGAAATGGGAGAAAAAGGTATCAAATTACAAATCACCAACGCAACAGCCAGAAGTACATTATTTATTTCCGTCTGTTTCTGTTTCAGGTGCAGGTCAAAGAACAAAAACAAGAACAGAGGCCGGTCGGAATTTGGATTCGGATTTGAATTTGAATGTCCATGAAAAATCGGGAGGTGAATTGTTTTTTCTTCCACATGCAGATGAGCTGCAGTTTGAGTGGAATTTCCCACCTGTTCCTTTTTAAGTTACATAAATCAAGTGGCTCCTTGTACAAAAATATTTCTGATTAAATTTACTACATTAGTTGAATCAATCTAATGTCTATTGCCTAGTGTCTAGTCTCTAGTCTCTAGGGTTACGATTATTATCTTGGATGATTTTATCAACTTTCACTTTCCGACCCCGTGGAAGCAGAGAAAAATTTAAAACGGCGTTGAATCATAAAAATTAGTAGTTAATTTCTTAGTCAAATAAAATGATGCTTTGTTCTTGCTTCTAGATTCTAGATTCTAGATTCTAGATTTTTGATTTCATTGTTCATAAATTACATCATATGGACATTGGCATTGATCCATAAGTAAAATAAAATTCCTCCAGAACTTGCAACTTTGAACGGAGAGTTGAAAGTTGAGAGAGTGAGGAAATCGTCATCGACATTGGCGATTGCAGTTCACAAGTTCAGCTCGATGCACGGCGACAGTACGAGACGGAAAGCTTCTCTTTATTTTCCTTTTGGCTCGAGTCTAGAGTCTCCATTTGATGAGTACAATCGCCGCATAAAACACATCCAGCGAACGCCTGCCATCACACATCACACTCCCAACAAACACTAGAAAATGGACATTCAATTTTTACAGGCAGCATCATTTCAATCACAACTTTTAATAATATTTGTCTCATTCTCAAAACTTGTTTTGACATTTCCCTTTTTTTTTCATGGGAATGAAAACTCAAAGCTCAAAGCTGTTAATGTAAATGTAAATGTAAACGATTGTGATTATGTGTTTTATCCGCTTTTGTATCTTCTCGGAAAGTTGTCAACTCCTTTTTTTCTTTGGAAAATGTCAGCTGGAATTCAAACAACTGGATCGTCAACTCACAATCAACTATCAACTATGTTAGTAAAATATGAAAAGAGACCGAGTAAATAAATGAGAGGTAGAGTCGAGTTATTTCATGTAAAGGCAAGTGCAAAAAGCATTCTTTATTCACTTGAAACTTGTAACTTGTAGTTATAGAGGTAGGTATAGAGTATAGAGTTACATATTTTGTAATGCATTAAAATGGTTATATTTACACGTGCAGTTTTTAGAAATATTTTGATATTGCATATTCTAAACTATGGACAATGGACAATTTATACTAAGAATCTTAGACGATGGAGACAGTAGAGTAAGATGCTACATGTTACATTATTGCATATTACGTACTAAAAGCCACAAGTAACACACATAGTAACCATACATATTCCGTATTAACGACAACATTACATTATATATAAAGTACATAGTACAATAAAAACACCGCATACTGTATTCTGTATTATATCGACAAACTGGACCGATTTTCCAACTGAGTTTTAAATTTTGAGTTTTGAGTTGCGTCTGAATGCTAAATAGAAAGCAAAGCAAAAAAGCCGAAACATTTCCGAAAACATTCCCGGAAACATTCCCGACTAATTGTAAAATGACAAAGTTTGATTGACAATTAATTTATCCATGTCGTTTCATCTTTGTCTTTTGTCTGTCCATGTGTTTTCGTTAGAGGGTGAAAAGTGACAAGTAGACAGTTTCCTTGCTCATTTATTGACACTAACTAAATTTGTTTTAAATTCCAAATTAACAAATTAACATTTTGTTTGTCGTTTATCGTGGAAATGAGACGAAGAGACTCACGACTTGCTTGACTACATAGTACATAGTCAATGAAATTGGGAATGGATTCTCGCTCCATCGCGTCAAAAAAAAACCTGTCTGGATTCTGGATCCAAGTTTTCGAGTTTTAGGGTTCAATTGGGGTTAAGTGAGGGTCCATATTCATTGCCTGTAGTCCAAAGTGTATAATTTATTGGTAAGAGAACTGATAATGGTGATATAAAATGAGTAGCATTTGAGCTCTGGGGTTTAAAACCTTATGATGTGATGACAATCATTAATTATTTTATGGTGATACATACCACATTTAATTATTTGACGACAATGATCAACATGTAATATAATATAATTAACGTTTGTGGTTTCATGAAAAGTATTTTAGATTTTATACATCTTCAAAACCCTAATAACACCTTAGCTCATCGTCAATTGACGTCAACTACGCGGCGGAAAATTTCCAAAAATGTCGTCAATACTAAGACGAGGGGACAAATATGCAAAACAAAATGGCATGAAAATGTAGAGAAAATAGCGTAAAATCCAGAAAAATGGCAAAAATGGATAAATTTGAATCAGACTTGTTGTGTACCACAGACTACAGTGTAAAGTGTAATAGACGGTTAGTAGACCTAAAACAAATACAAATACAAACACTAACCGATAAATGAAGAGTTGTGGTCACAATTTGTAGAAAGTGAAAACAACACTTTACGGTGGTTATAATCATCAAGCCACAAAGCCAAAGTATAAAAGCTTCTCCTTCCACTCCATTTTCCATTCCCTCTTTATTTTTTGTGTCTACTGTTCTGTTTCTGTTTCATAGACAGCTGTGAACAGCATACAGTAGCCATAGTCATGGAAGTCTTTAAAATTTTGTTCCTGCTCTCTTTCCCAGCTCAGCTTTTCCTCCTCCTCAACTCTTTTGTTGTAATTTCTTCATCTCCAATTGAACCCGAAAAAAATATAAACTCGGAATCATTAAGAGAACAACTAGCTTTGGAGCTAAACTGGCCAAGTTTTTTTCCTGAGACAAGGGGAAATTTTAACAGTTTCAAATCCGTATCTTTTCCATCAGACTCGTATTCAGACTCCGACTCGGAATCCGATCCGAATGCAATAGTGCCCACGGTGTCCACACCTTTAGGAAAACTAATTGGTAAAACTCTCAGGTCCAGAGCTGGTCGACCATACTACGCCTTTTTGGGAATTCCGTACACTCAAAAACCAAAGAGATTCCAACCTTCGTCTTTAATTAAGAGATTTGACGGACTAACAAAGACGTTGGATGCGCGGAAAGAGGGCGCCGTGTGTCCTCAGCCGGGTGCTGGTGGATCAGACTCGGATGACGTTCAAGGAAAGGAGGATTGTCTCTTCCTCAATATATATTATCCTCATGAGGACGTAAGCAAAAAAACCAAATTCAAAATTCACAGTCATATGTACAAAATTCAATAAGCAAAAAAACTAGTGCATTTATCCTTGAATGCCTATATTAATTAATAATTACACACTTTTGATCTAATTTTCATATTTACGCATTACGCAGCGTTGTCAAAATGTGAGCGAGTCTGGACTTCTACCAGTGATGTACAATGTTCATGGTGGTGGTTTTGCAATTTTGTATGGTTCTTTTTTTGACCCAAAATACCTCATTGATGAATGTATCGTCTACGTTTCCGTCAACTACCGACTGGGCGCTCTTGGATTCCTCACTACTGAAGATGGGCTCATACCTGGTAACTTGGGGTTGAAAGATCAAGTGGTGGGTCTCCAGTTTGTCAACAAGTACATTAGTTATTTCAGGGGAGATAACAATTCTGTCACTGTTCTTGGAATTAGGTGAGAGCAAAAAGACAGCGAAATTTTTACAGAATTTTTAATTTTTAATTCTACCAAAGTTTGGACTAATTGTAAATGTAAGTGATTTTTTAAATATTAAGCGCCGGTGGTTCCTCAACTTCTCATTTGATCCTTTCGCCCACTACAAAAGGTAACAAAAAAAACAAAACCAGAACCAAAAAGATACGGCAATAGAAATTTGAACTTTGTCTGTTCTTTTCTCATCCGTTTTCAACAGCTGGAACAAAATTGAAAAAACAGTAGTTTTACAAAATAACTATATTATGAGAGCCGAAACTTAAGATTGCTCATCATGGTATAAAGCGCCGCAAAAAGTTGAATAATGCGCTACAGAAATGCGCAGCACATTCTTTAACACTATGCGACGCAATTTATTAGCCTAAATTTTTAGCGTAATACGCCGCATGATTATGAAAACCGCAGCATTATGCGGCGCCATTACCACAGAGCAACCGTTTCAATTTTGCGGCTCTCATATAATGTACCCACTAAACATAGATGTATGTATAATGTAGGGCTTATGCACCGGGCAATTGCCTCATCTGGAAATGTATTGAATCCATGGTCCATAACGGAGAACCCGGGAGAATCCGCCAAGGCTTTGGGAAGGAATTTAAAGTGTTCTACAAGGAGTTCAGCTGCTTTGAAACTATGTCTCGAATGGGCTAGTGTAAAAGATATTGTGAAGCAGCAATCTAAAATTCCAGGAGAAGTAAGTTTTCCATTATTTAATCCATTATTAGCATTATCCGAGCTCCAAGATTGAAGGTTGGACAAATCAAGTTCCATCGGTTTTCGGTTCATTTTTACGCCTACATATTTATTTCAGATAATTCCCTTCAGTCCAGTAGTGGAGGTGGAGGGTGAAAAGAATCCTTTTCAAAATCAAAATCCTGCAGTTCGTCTTAGAAATGGAGATTTTAATCCCATTCCTCTCGTAACAGGTTTTGTCAAGGATGAAGGAATTGGACTCATCGCTGCCCGTAACTAACCAATAACAAACAAAATCAATGACATTTTAAGCTATCATCACTCAAATTCTAAATTTGTGTCTCTTTTTTATTTTTCACAATTATTTCTATTTTATGTATATCTAATATCTAGAGATCCTGAACGATCCAGCGCAAGTTTTGTTATTCAACACAATGTGGAATGCTGTCGCCCCAAACGTATTTCAGTATCATCAACTTGGTTTCAGCGAAAAGGAAAAGAATGACATTTCCGGTAAAATCCGAGATTTTTACTTTGGAAACAAGTTGATTGGACAAGAGACAAGACAAAACCTTACAAATCTCTGCTCAGACCGATTTTTTGTCCAAGGAACATTTGAACTGGTTGAATTGTACTCAAAATTTGCCCCAGTATACTCCTACGTTCTATCTTACAAAGGAGGAAACACCGTTGCATCAACTGGAGGATATGAAATCCCCGCTGTCACTCATGGAGATGATGCTCAATACGTAAGCGAATAAAGTCAAAAATCGTCACTTTGTGACGATTTTATATCGCCTTGAAAGCATAAATGCTTAAGGCTCCCGAAGTGA
>JAQGBH010003130.1:0-21076 GCA_034698265.1 Sminthurinus aureus | reverse complement strand
TCAAAAGATTTTTGTGTCTACATAGAAGTATCCTTGCTAAACAAAAGTTCATTTCGTTAAAAATTCTAGAGTATATAAGCAGTCACAAAGACTAACGGAATTCAAAGGAATTTATTCAAAATTCTCGAGCTTTCGATGACTCTCTGTCACCTTCTTCAGGAGCAAAACAAAACTCAAAAAGAATGTAACCTTACAGCTTACATACAATAGGAAATAAAACATAACTTAATAATACCTAGAAACCTAAAATCCATCTAAATTTTATAGTCAACTGCCTTAAACAAAAACTGCGACGGGCTTGTAACTTTTACTCGTGCCTCCATATCTATAAAAAGTCAAAGAAAAGTAAAATTAATTATCAACATTTTGAAATGTTTCATTTCTCAACATTTTTAAGATGAGAGTAATTTAATTTTTTGTCTAGGTATTTGGTATTTACTGAGGAGGGAGTTGGGAGGGATGAAAACTTTTCAACAGAGCGGGTTTCCATCTGTTTTGGTTTGTGCCATACACTTCAACTCGACTCATGACCTAAATTATACAAAGAATACATTAGTACACTTGATTAGCTTTAAAGTTTGATTATTGTAATTGTTTCATTTATCATTTATCATTGATTTTTAAAGGTATCAATATCGAACAAAAACTCAAAACTCTGCAGTCAAAATAGGCCAAGGGAAAAAATGTCAAAGATGAAACCTTCAAGTTTACACTTTACAATCCAATCAGTGAAGCTAACACTTGACATTAGATGCAGACACAACTTTCTACAATATTTTATACAATACTCTTTGCCTACTTTTGGCTTTGTACAAAAGATTCAAAAATAAACAAAGGAAGTTTGAGATTTTTTAGGTTTTGAGATTTAAATTGATGGGTTTTTTGTAATATTTCATGTTTTATATTACCTGACCAAGTACGGGTCTTGCTAGATTTACGGCCGTTTCAGCAATGTAATTTGCTACAAAGAGGTCATAAATCACAACACATTACAATTAAATGTCAATATAGGATATGTCAACCTGGGGTTTATTGTAAGCTACAAGCTAGATTTTACAAAATAGAAAAGTCAAGTGCAAGTTTTTGAAACACTACACTATTTTTTAAGTGTTACATTTGGCACAAAAAAATATTTAATCAAGCATGGCATGAAATAAAGATACTAGAAATTACATATTATATTATAAGCTGCTCAAAATAGCCGTTAATTGTTTAATGCTAATGAATTGGATTTTACGAGCTCTCACCATTAATTATCACGACTTTATGACTATATTTGTCAATTATGGCACGATTGTCTCGAGCTAACTTGAGACAAAACGAGATAACTGGAATACAAAACAAAAACGTAATACATGAGAATGAATTTGCCGTTCCATTTTCTAATGTAATAATACTACACTGTCTTTTGTCTTCCAGACTCTAGACTCTAGACTCCAGACTCTAGACATTTTGTTGATTGTTCATTTTCATTCATACAAAACTTGAAAGCCTTTATACAAATTGTCACTCACCACGAATGCTGCTTAATTGAGATAACTGCATTCCGTCGAAATCAATGATAAAGGAAGCTTCCTAATGAACACAGAAAATGACATGCACAGACGTAATTTTTTTGATATTACAAAGGACAAAGAACAAAGACTACTCAATACTCATTCTACTTCACATTTGTGATTTGGTTAGGAAGATTTTTAATTGGATTTCATTTTCAATGAAACATGCAACTTACGTGTACTGGATTTTGAGGAGTAGATCGAATTTTATGTGATCGGATGACATTATATCCAGCTTGACGTGTGTATTTTTCAAATGCGTCCATGGACTCTCTTCCATCGCTTACAATTTTTCGCATGTCAAATTTTCCCCAGGTGGAAATAAATATGGGTCGATTTTCGTCATCCCATCCAGATAAATAGTACCTATTGAATTTAGATTACGTACATCGCACATTAAACATTACATGTATGATGCACCTTACAATTAGTGTGATTTTTCCATCACGTTAAAATTTGTAGCAAATTTTAAATATGTACAATGCTAATGCTTACGGATATTCTTTGCGGAATTTCAGTGGGGATTCCCAGTCGTGCAATTCATATCCTGGGACGTTCTGTTTATAGTTCAAAAATAATCAATGGTTAAAAAACGCTAGATTAATGTAGAAAAAATCGAAAATCGGAAAGGTGAAAAACCTAAGAATAAAACTTACATTATCAAATTCTTGAAAAACGGATGATGGATCTCTGTATATCACTAAACTGTTTTCTCCCCCATTCTCATTTTCTACAAAGTTAATGCTCTCAAAATTATCCGACTCTGACGCTTCCGAATCGGAATTTGAGCCTGGACTGTCAAAATCGGAATCTGAATCGGAATTGGAGCTTGATCTTCCTGATTCAAAACTCGAGTTGGATTCTGAATTTTTCATTGCTTCTTTTGAAAATTTGAAATTAGAATTTTCTATATCCGTTCTTTCAGTTACCAGCAGAAAGTTGTTATTTTCAGCCTCCATGGTAGGAGATATGGTTGTTGTATAAAGGCTGATGTCTTCAGTTACTTGTTCAACTTGCATGATGCTAATGCTCATGTTATTAATACTTGTGTTATTGTAGGTGCTTGTGTTTGAGTTTGTGGTCTTTGAGATGTCTTCGGATTGAGATGTACTCATGAGCGAGCTCACTAGCAATGTGTACACAAAAATCAATCGGGCATTCATCTTTAAATACTTGAGACGCATCATGTTTACTGAATGTATAATGTGTTTGTATCTTTAAATGTACAGGTAATGTTAGTCGTTAATCTTGGATCTGAACAGAAAGAGCAAAAGAGTACTTTCTCTATCTATTTTTAATGTCCAGTCGGAATGATACTGATGACGTTATTTTCTTTCTAATTGGTCTTTTATATCACTCTTTGCACTTTGCCTCCTTTTTCTATTGTATTTTCTATTTGTGCACAACAAAGTATTTGGATTTTCTACACAACATGTAGGTCTGTCATGTGGTAATAGGTATGTAACATAATGTATCAATATCAGTGCAACAGACACGAAACTGATTCCTTGCACTACTCTGATTACTGTTGCGGAATTTAGGTAGAACACAGAACAGAACAGAGAACGATCAATACTACTCAGGAATAAACAGTGTAAAGAGCTGGACTTTGTTTTGTTTTGCGTGTCCAGGAAAATCCTGGAAATTTTGATAAAAATATTGAATATAGAATATAGATTCAAATTTTAAAGTCTTATTATTTCTTATATTCTAGTAATTTATCTTGCAAGTTATAAATTAAGAACCAATCCTAATAAGATGTCGGGTTAAATCTAGTTTACGTTTAAAATCACTCTCGACTCTCAACTCTATATTTTCTGGATTTAATGAGATGGAACTTCCGTGATAAGCTGCAGTCAACTAATGAAAAATGAGGAATATGAAACAGATAGTTGAAAAAAGCTGGCTGTTGCTGACTGTTGATGGGACTTTTACTTTTAAAGTTTTGCAAACAACTGGTTTAAATTTACAATCCTTCGTTTAACAAAAAAAAATTAACAGGTTACTCAGCCTCACATGTGTGAGGCATGGAAAGGACTATTTTTATAACATTGAATTACTTTTTTTGATGCTGTTCAAGAACACTGTATCTGTATTATGTGCGTTTTATGCATGCTTATGGAAATCAAGGGTAAAAGGAATTATGACAACTTTTCCCAAAGGAAAACATGAGCCTTATTATTATAATATTGTATTGTGAATATGTACATATATAAATATAATATATTATATGCATATACTGTACTATATATACAATATGCGTCACATTTAATGTAATATTTATAGCTGAGGAGCAATTAAAAGTGCGTGTCTAGAGTCTGGAACCTAAAGTCTAGATGCATTTGAAAAATGTCATCGTCATGTTGCACATTTGTTTTTGTCCACGATCCTGTGCATTGTACATATATTTTAAAATGCATTCCTCATGTATTGCATAAACTGTGAATGAGATAATCTGCAGACAGTATACTGTATAGCCATGCTCCTTTGTCTAAATGAGCCAATTTACTACTACTTACTACTATTATTTACAGCTCATCATGTAATTTATATTTTATATGCATGCAAAATGAAAATAAACATAATATTATACAAATGTCTATTTTTCCAGAAATTTTCCGTGTTTTGTACATACTTATGTCAAGATCTAGACAATTTGAAAAGAAAAGCAGGAAAAAGATGCATAATGCAAACGATGAAATAATTGAATTTTCTTTGTTTTCATTCTCACGCTTAAAAATACTTAGGTATAGAGTATAGACAATAGACATGGTAGCCATGTACAATTGTTTTTATTTTCCATACATGCAATACACAATCATCGCATCGTAAATTGTCCAAAGGGTTTCAAAACAGGAAAATATGTCTATCTGCATTTTGCTATTCACTCTACTTTCTTACTAGGTAACTATATAATTATGCAACTAGAAACTAGAGCAATCATGTAAATATCGAAACTGAACATTATTTTTGCTTGTTTTTTTCAAAAAAATCTTGTAGTCGTTTATCTCTTCTAAGTTATCCGCACTCGAAACTTAACACTCAACACAATGCAAAAGTCGACTAGTTTGAGGTAAAAACTAATCCAGTTTTTTTCTGAACTGTTATGAATTATGAAAACCAAAAGCCACAAAATTACATAATGCACCTAAGTACATATTTTAGTTTACTTGTAGAGACAAAACGGAATTATTTTATATTTTGGATGGATGAAAATATGTTAGAAAAATGCGTTAATCATGAATTATGAAGTATAACAGGTTGTATAAGGAAAGATGAAGCAAAATAAATGCGAAACAGTTCAAAATTAGATCTATCAAATTGTTTAATCAAATTTAAATGTAGCTTTATTTGTCAATGATTTGTTTGTTAATTAAATGCTTCATGCTTAAACGTTGACCACTTGGTGTTAGCAATATTGTCTAAACTGTATACAGCGTGTTCAGTGTTCAGTGACCAAGATAAAAATACTGAACACGGCAGGTAATTCAGTATTCAGTCGATTCACGTGCAGACAACTGGCCTATAAACTATAAACAGTGTTGTACTGTGCTACGTGCATTCAAATGCATGGGTTTTTTTCAATATCGTAAAGCGTAAAATGCAAGTTGATAAACATGCAAATAATTTGCTATCATATTGGAAATAAAGACTTTATTTTTCTAATGGAGATTGCAAAGTTCATCATACTTCTTTAACAATACTTTATGAATTAAGAATTTGGATGTGTAACCGGTCATTTCTAAACTGATTGTAAAAACGGGAAGGAAATCCCACCAGGTCATCTTCGTTTTGAATAGTTATCCTCTTAGCTCTTTGTGTATTCTTTATTATAGTATTCTCAAGTACTACAAATCATAACACGCACCATTCCAGTCCATGCAATTACAGCGTGTTTGATAATGTTTTATTTTTTATTTTTTTCTGTACGAGATAATTGGTTTAACAAATGCACTGGTTTGTTTTACTACAAATTAAACTACATGTTCCGTGTTTTACATGTATATGTAAACGAACTACAAACTACTATAACATTATCGAAGTCGTGTCAATTTCGGACTTCCCTCGCTTCCGTTTCAGTAGATGAGAGAGTGACATGCTATATTTTCCGTAATGATTGACGATGCAACGTGTTGCTTACGAGCTCTAAATTGAAATAAAAATACCAAAAGCATTTGTTCTACCAATAATCAATAATCAATTGGCTCATATGTAAAACATCCATGATCCATGATAAATGATAAGTGAATGTGATAGGACTGATAGATTGGCTGAACAAATCGGAGAAAGCTGGAGGGTTTTCTGGTTCAATTCTCAAAATCTCAACTGATGAGAGGGTGAGATGAATACACTAAGGTTCTACAATCTACAAAGTCTATTATCTGGATAATATACAATCACATTTCAATAACTCACCAGTACATTTTGTACAAGCTTTTTGAGTAAACGTATTAATTGTTCAATTTCTTTTTGACGGCACAATTCACATTTGCTGAAAACTGGCGATGAGTGTAGAAAAATCACCTAGTTTCATCTTAGCCATAAACAGCAAGCGGCGTGAAATTCTTGCTGCCACCTGAAACCAAAGAAAAATTTATCAGTAACTTATTGTTCCAGTGATGTTCTAGTGACTGGAGTATGTATCAGTAGTAGTACATGAGACATTGTAAGTATTATTACTGTAATACTAGACTTGTACATATGTAACATGTAACAATATTAATCTAGTATGGCAACACACAATACAACCAATTCAATTGTACATAAATATTATGCTTGTTACTTTTGTTAGAAATTTGAATACAACGTTACCAAGATATTCTGGTAGAGCTGATTTGGGGAAATGTCTTAAAAGTACAGGAAGCCATCGAGCTCTGGAATCATTCAAAAATTATCCATTGTTCATTATTCATTACTCTCAATATAATTAGTTTTTAATGCACTAAAAAGATTACTGGACGATAATAATTATTGTACTATGTACATATGTGTACCTATTTGAACCATAGACTTGCACGTGTTCTAATACTCTTCCAAATATAGGTTTTACTAGGTTTATGACTTGCTCGGTAACAAAATTAGCTGAAAAATGAAAGACAAATAAGAGATAAAATTGTGATTATTTTGAATTTGATTATTATACCATAATATTATGTCGTATGTCATTATTTAGTAATAATTCACGTGTTAAGCAGACAGCAGATTCAAGTTACATCAGTGACATGCGAAATAACAACGTCTAAATAATTATGTCATTTTTAGAAGTGGAGCTCAATAATATTTGTTTTACTAGCATTTTGACAGCATATTATTATTAGTATTCATTAGTACTCATAATAATAATAATAATAGATACTTTTTAAAAACCTAGAGTCTAGGGTACTTCATAGTTATAACATAGATGTATAAAAAAATAAAATAAACTACAGTCGAAATATTATATGTATAGTTGAATTGTGTTTTACTCCTTACCATTTACAATAATGACATAAGTGACATGATCTTCGAGTAGAACTCTATAGGACGAGGCTAATTTTAATACATACGATACACCTGCTCCGAGTCGTTAGTCATTCATCATTTATCACAAGAATCAAAAGAACAAAAACAACAGTGCAGTTAATTTTAGTAAAAACATTTCAGATATATGTACTTATAAAGACAAAGTTCCACAATTTGTAGTCAGATTAGCTTGTGTATATAGTATAGACATTATACATGCATCGAAATAAAGACATGTCACATGTCTATTTTGACTCACTTTCAACGCTGGCTATCTGGTGAAATCTTAGTCCTAGAAATAAACACAAAGGCCAAAATAAACATGCGAGACATCAATAACTACTCTCTAAACTCGAAACTCTAAACTTCATTCAATTAACATAGTTAATACTGTACAAAAATACATATTATATCGTGCTCTTCTGTATTTTGTATCAAATTTACATTTTCCATACCTTCAAAATCCAATATTATGGCTATTTGGTGATTATTTTTATCACGGAGTTTGTGACTTTGGACCATTCGAAGAGCAGCTGCACACACAATAATTAAAATATAATATAACAAAATATTAGTACTTACAAGTAACATGTAAACGATACCCGGTAAATAGTAAACAATCTTTTTATTTCGTCTTCAAAAGCAATGTTTGTTTTCTACCTTGCTTCACAAATCTATCAAATACTTTTGTCCGTTTTTCTTCCACAATCTTTCGTATATTGTATTTGCCTTCAATTAAAACATAAACAAAAATATAAAATAACAATATGATCAATGATCAAAAGGAGAATTTAATTTCTAAGGATTTTTCCAGGTCAAATTCTCTCTCACCAATTTCACAAATCCACAAAGGTTTATCTAGAAAATAAAACGATAATTCATTTAAAACAAATAACAAATATTGAATCGTATATTCACCTATCACAAATTTATGTATTTTCATTGCTTGTACTGTACATTGTTTTATACTGTTATAATACTTTAGACTTTTAGACTGCAACGAGTTACGAGAACGTACCATCGAAATCAAAGCCGGCCAAATAGTAACTGAAAATCATTCAGGTACGACAAAAAATATCTTTCATATTTATAGTCATTTTTAAAATTTCATAATAATTGATAATATGTTAAAATACAAATGTAGTCATTTTTTTACTAGTTAAACAATCATTTCATTTGAAAGCGTGAAAGTCATGCAAAATTTTAGAAACTTACGGAAAAGTTTTCCTTATATCGTATGGTGCAGTCCACTGAAAAATTCCAGGATCACTGGTCAAATCTTTGAGTAGCACCTGCAAAACCCGGTAAGCAATAAACATTTCATTCAAAAAGCACACAGATTTGAAAATACGACTACGACAGACACACAAGTTTGAATAAACACAGTATTTAAATGGAAATTGATGTACGTCGTTATCATTTGTAGCTTGCCGGATTGGAACGATTTCATTCTCCTGTTCTTCAATAGTAGTGGCATTTAGTAGTGGAGTTTCTGGAGAAATCTTTGTTGTTGTTTCATCCTCTTGTCCACTCGTACTTTGAACAGTACAATACAAATACAAAACGAATATAGCTATTTGTATGAAACCTGATGTCATTTTGAAATCCACTGATTTTGATCACCAATCACACTGATACACACACCTTAAAATTTTCACAGCCAAATTTCTTCTACAATGCTTATAAATTATAAATAGGATTTAGTGAAAAAAAGTAAATTTAATGTAGCTTAACATGTCTCCTTGTTTTCCTCGCACTAATGTTTTTAATTCCTAACTCTTTTGCTACTTACAATACACTGAAATAATTCAAACATGTCCAAACATTGACTGGGTCAGGAATAACCTTTTAATTCTTTCTTCATCAAGAATCATGAAAATATATATCAAAAGTGGGAGTTAAGGATACAATATATTGTAATATATTTCCCCCCATGTCATGCAAAATTAATATAAGGGAAATTACAACAGCATCTTACACAATTTCACAATGACATAATCATCATCAACAACATGAATTCTTTAAAAGAGAAAGAACGTGAGAGTCTTTGACTGGATATTTTTACAAAGCGCTTTGAACTGTCTTTACAAAAAAAAGATAACAAAATTAAAAAATGATCCGTGACTGACAATTAACGAGTTATCTGTCCATCTTTTACCATGATAAATGATAACGTTAAAACATGCATATGTGTAAATTATGTGTTCTGTTGTGAAAAATTGCATTTTCCTTCCTTCTATTCTAGATTTTTAAAAATTAAGACGAGAAAAGCTTCCATACGTACAAAGGTAAATAATAAATACATTTCTATACGTTCCTTATTTACACAGTGTAATCAATTTGTGCGAAATTTCTAGAAGTAAGCATTTGCTGAGAGTTTCTTTCGATTTATGTTCATAATACTGTGGTATTTTTTATTTGTGTAGTTCAATAAACAATGTAGGTGCAGTAAAAAATTATGTACTTTTGATACAAATTTCCTTTCAGAACGAGTTTTACAAGTTTTTTTCTGGGAGGATTAAATTCGAGCCCCGAATGAAAAAAAATGTGAAAAAAGTAAAAATTAATACATATTGCAAGTACGCAAATAGTATCTAATTTCTAATGGTTTGTGTAATCTATACACAAGCCTTTTTGCAACTCAGATTGTAAAACGTATCATCAATAGTATTTTCATCACTAATTCAGCTTGACAACTATTGGCAATTCAAAGGTACTTGATTACATGTAATTCTCGCAAGAATCAAAAACTTGATAAAACATATTTAGCCGGGTAAAATGGGAAATACAGTTACATATTGAATACAATTACATGTTTTGTACATTATCAAGACTTTTGTTTCAGTTCATCAACATTCAACATGATGTGAGTGAGGACTGCAACATTTTGTATGAATATACTACACCTTTAAAAAAAACCGGAACATAAATGAACTTTTGATTTCACACTTTTGACATGCATGTGTCAAACAAACCAGGACGAGGATAGTAGAATAAAGAATAAAATTGTAATAAAATGTGTGAAAAAATGTCCGCACTTGAATTTGAGTAGCAATATTCATCAAGTCTTTGCACTTGACCTTAATTAACAAAGAAAACATTTTGAAATACATTTACTTGTGTCTTGTGTCGTCAACATGTTTCATATTCTCATGATTCGTAGGACCCGATTTTGTTATTGGCATTCCCAGTAAAACTGAGGCTACATGAGACTCAATTGAGGGTCAACAGTGAACATTTTAAAGAATCAATATTGATTCTTGATAAATGTGTGGATGGATGGCGTCTTTTTGTTTTGACATGAATATCTCTGTCACTTTTCTGTCTAATCAAATGTAAACGTCTATAATATATCATGTATACATTTTATTATTCGTAATCGAAGAATTATCAGGAACAATTCGACATGAAAATAAAAATATAGATTTGAAAAATAGGTATACTTTGTATTTTTTATACGTGCACATGAACCATGTATGTTTTCAGAAAGGCTCTGTAGCCATAAAAAATATAGTTGTAGGAATGTATACCTGTATATTTAGTACAAATTATATGTTTTGAACCTTTTTATTCATATCTGTACATATAATACTATAGTATATAGTATAATATATTATATACTTATAAACAAAATACCTTTTTGTTTTTTTCGTGAAATTTTCTCACAGTACTAATAGTTCCTTGCTTTTGAAAATTGTTTTTCTTTTACTTCCTATATACTTTTATATCATATATATATATATGAAATATGCACGTATTAATAATACGATATTAAAAGTATAGACATGAAATAAAACAACTACTACTTGATATTTTACACTTTATACTACGCCGTCTTTTACACGGACATATGTACTCAATTCTGAGAAAATTTACAAATATGAATAAATGGATAAATCCATACGTCGCCTAAAAAGGAATCATTCAAACCCCCATGGAGTCAAAGTTTAAGCTACGATAAGATAAGACGTCCAAACGACAGCAGAAACTACACATAAAATCCCCTTTTGTCCAAGTAAATAAATAAATAAATATAAAATATACTATACATACATAAGACGTACATTTTCTATGAATCATTTAAGGTGTGACAAACATAATCCCTTCATAAACGATAAAATATAGAAGAAATAGCGTCTATTTTTTATTTCCCACAATCAATTTTCTACCCTATAATTCAGTGATAGCAACAGCTAGCTACATATTCCATCGAAAAGGAAAAGACGTCATTCCACATTTAAGTTCCAGTCAATAACCATTTCTAAAAAAGTTTGTTCAAAGTTTACTTTCAATATTATTTAGCAAAAATGGCTTTATCCTACCAAAAATTGTTTCTTGTGTTGGCCATTGTCGTCCTTATTGTGGGTCAACTTGAGGCAAAACCAGCAACTTCCGCAGACTGGACTGATAGCTTGAGAACCACCGCTACAAATGCCTACGCTAGTACAAAGTAAGAAATACAAAATATAGTAGTGTAATACTGATACAGATTCATTAAATAATTAATGATTATTGTAAGCAATAGAGAATCAAGAGGAACAAAAAGATTTTGATGTTTTTCTTATTTTTCCTTTTTTACTCAATCAAGATCTGGATTAGGAACGTTGGGAGGCTGGCTACATCAGGGAACAAAAACAACACTGAATGCAGCTAGGCGTGGAATTCAAACACTGGAGGAAAAACTGTAGATTCTCTAGGCAAGAAACTGACTGAAATATGATATTTATAATATAATTTAATTCCATTACCAATTATATGACTAGTTCAAAGTTCAAATCATTATCTTTTGCTCAAGCAGAATTTTTTATTTCATTTTCCTAAGGAACAAAAACATTACTATGTTCATTTTTCAGTCATCACTTACTATACGTTTACTTTGATGTACATACTATAAATAATGTTATAATTAAATACTCAAGTTTTTTTCCGTTTTTTAAAACATGTTTTCTATTTATTAAAGAAATAAACGTGCTAATCAAATTATGTACTTACTGTTCACAAACAATCCAGAAGAAATCAAAAAAATTGTGCATTAGAAATTACCAAAATGCGACACAACTATAAAATTAAAACAAATAGAAATGCCATTTCGTAATTTTCCATTTTCGTAATCCCTTGATTGATTTCATAATACATTGTTCCTGAGTTCTGAGTACAGGCTGAGTAATACTGAGAGAAAAGATTAATTGTAGATTAAAGGTCGTTGTATTTTTGTCTTTATACATTCTACCCGCACAACTAGCATCCATGCTTATCGTCTATTATGTATTTATGTGACGTATATGTACTGAATCCTCTTGCTACTTATGAGCTACTCACCTACCATAAACGTGGCTGCAACATGTGACTTTCTTTTATGATTGCTTCAGTTTATTGATATTATCAATTTATTAATTATCTTTTTAAATCGTTTCAAATCAAACTAGCAGTGACGAAAAATTCTAGAAAAATAATAGTCTAGTGGATTTATCTCAAGCGCCGTACATACACATACACATTACACATGTGTGCACTAGATACTAGATACTAGATACGTACTTACAATTTACCTAGATAATTTTTTTCCTGTTCTTGACAAGATACAAGACGAAAATTTGAGATATATGTAATATGAAGCGTACATGAAGTGTTATAATTTATTGTAAAGTGATCAAAACAAAACCAACTATTTAACAAGAACTTGAGTTTTGAGTCTCTTCAGTAAGCTCAACGTTCAACATTAAACATGTACGTTGCACAAGACACGTGACAGCAAGTCTAATATCTAATGCAAGTTGAATTAAGGAAATAATTGTATTAAATAAATTAATGAATCATATATCTCAGTAAAAACAACAAATTTACAAGATGAATGTAGATTTTTCTTGTGTAAATGAAAAATGAACAGCGTGATATTGATTACAGGCTGTTTTTTATAACTAAATTCGACATTTATCATATATACATTATACAAGTAGCCTAATTCTGGTATTATAAATACGATATAGAATATAGAGTACGTGAATTTCTTCTAAACTTCAAATGTCGAAATTCAAAACAACTCAGAAAAGTTTTACACACAAAGTTAAAGACGGAGCAATTTTAGAGACCTAGAGGAGTTTTGAATTTATTTATTTATATATATATATATATATTTATATATTTATTCCTCAGGACGAAACAGCATAGAGCATGGAACAGAGTGCAGTACAATAAGATTTAAAGTTTTTTTTACATTTTCTCTGCATTAATTTTCCAGTTTTTTATGCACAAGTCAACTTTCTTCTACTGTATCATATTATGATGATGATCCGTACAATAATCAACAAGCTATAAAGTAAATGTCTACGTCATATTATCAAATATCAAATACTATACAATGTACAATGTACAGACTACATACACTGTTTAAGTACAGGTGAAGAGTGAAGAGATGAGAACGCGGAATTAGGAAGACAATCAAATAGAAAGATGTTTAATATATCATTTATGTATATATGTACAATGTATATATGTACAATGTATATACGTTAAAAGTATATATACATTACATATACATATGCCTATACACCCAGCAGCAAGCTAAAGTATAAATATGTTATTGCAGTGGTTTGAATGCATGTTCTGAGTTCTGAGCGGCATAATGGTAAACTATAGAGAGTCTGAGCTGATCTGCATTAACATGATATATACCATGCACGTGTATGTATATTAACTTAAGTGAGTATAATATTGTATGCATAATATTCAAATGTTTTACTCGCTTGTCGTTCTTTGTACCTAAGTATTTTCATACCACATTTTATCAGGATTCCACAAGGCCATGGTCATGTTTATATTTTATACATTATTCTTTGGTATTTGCTATAAATCATATATTATACTGTATGGAATATGGAGTATGGAGTGTCATTTTTTGTGTGGATGCGTTTGTTTTTTCGCCCAGTTTATTTCTAGTGCATGTTATACTTATCTGTGTTATAAAAAGTAGATGGATGATATAATTATAACCTATAAAACAAAATGTACGAAATAAACCAAGAATTCTCACATTTCAGTTCATCTGGTATTTATGAAATAACAATAAACTCTGTAATAATATCATAATAATATTATTTAACATTATATAGATGTATACTCATTATAGCATATCCGGCCGGCTTCATATTTTATTTGTTTTAAGCACATGGATTTCTTACTGTTTTATTCTTTAAATATGCATTTACTATGCATCACCCCTGTTCCTCTAATTACCTCTCAATTCTCAACGCGTGTAATAATAATACATAGAAAATAATATTATTATATTTGTAGAGACTTTCAAGTTTCAAACGTCATGTGGTCATAAATTAGGGAATTAAGATGGTGATGGACGAAAAAGTACCATTTAAAGTTCCACTATCCATTTAAAGTTCCACTATCCACATACTTTGTACTTTTTGTATCGATTTATTTAAGTTATTTTTTAAGTCTATTCTACAATCATAAAGGTACATATGAATGTTCTCCACATAGTGACATTACACTTGAAATCAGATAACCACTCGTGATAATGATAATGGTGAACATACAGTATAACCAGAAGTTGCAGTAAGTACATCAAAGTGATATACAATTAACCAGAAAATGGTACTCACTTGTCAGTACTCAACATTCAACATACGAAATATGTAAATGTAAAGTATGCAGAAGTAAAAACATGTGCGTCACTTGCCATTCATTCAGTTTTTTATGCGTTCCATGTCTTTTACTACACAGTCCTTACTTTTGCTTTAGAGCGTCAATCGTCTGCTTCTCAACGAATTGTTTATAGTTTATAGTTGAATTACGTAGATGGATATAATGTACGCTTTGTGTAGAAATAATGTATAACACATAATATACAAGCTACGCGCCACAAGTCATATTGTAGGTATATTAGACGTATTAATTTTCCATTGATTCTTCTTCTGTACTTTTTTTACAACTTTGATTTTTCAGGAAACACAGAGACTCGTGTTAATGACATAGACAAAATAATATTAACTTTTGTCAAAAAAAAGTACTAAAGTTGAAAGCGTCACTGGATTTTAATTTTCACATTTATGTCTCGTAAATCCTAACCGTAATATAATTTCTATACAACACAATACAGCATACAATATACATTAAACTAACCATACGACGTAATACATAATACACAATGTACAATGCACAAACACTTGATTCTTGACTGTTACAACTTGCAACCGATTATTACGCGTAAGCCTGGCGTAAATATTATTACAATTTGTCTATAGTCTAAAGTCTAGAATCTCGAGGAAATATAATAATACTATATATTCAGAAAACTTGATTTTGCCTGTAGTTCTCTCAACTGTACTTGTCTGATATAATACTTAAGATGCTTAATATTTATGTTATGGAAAAGTAGACTACATCATATTATACATTATATTATGCTGTATTATTTTCATTATAATCAAACCAGGTTTTTTTCTTTCATCATACATATAATCAAAACTTTGTATCCAATCTAAAACCTAATTCCTGATTTTCATTCTCAATAGATTTCTGTAAAAATGATATAACATAATATAACTCGTACCTATAGTCTATAGTATGAATGCACAATGCACAATGCACGTGTAAGAATTACGAACTTGATAACAAAAGTATCTGATATTTGCATGATGAACTGAATATCGAATATTATTGCTAGATAAATGAATAGATTTAATTTGTATGCTACACATCCGCCACATAAAGTGTTATACTATACACTATATACACAGCCGGTAAGAGTTACACTTTACTTTAGAGTTAAGGAGCTGCAGTGCTCCATTATTACATGACATTATATCACACTTACACACCGTGCATGCATTAAAACCATAAAATGTACATAAAAGAGTTCTACGTGCAGCGTGTGTGTATTTTACTGCATTTAATGCTTAATGTATAGCGTAATGTATATATTAATGTGAGGAGAAAAATCAAAAGACAGCGAGTGAACTAATCGTTCATTTCATTAGAATTGTACAACTTTACTTTTTGGCTTCTGAACTTCACACAGTGTACACTGACGAGTGTAAAGTGTTCATTGTATATTATTGCATACAAAAAAACATCATACATCATACACCCCATGTTATATTTACTTATTTCAAGATTTATATAATAAGACGTCGGCGACAAAAGCAAACAACAACAACAACACACTTGCAATAAAACTACTAAGAAAAAACTAATCTAAGGGGACGACGTGAGTATAGTGTGTAAAGTGTAGCCAGTGAGCAAATTGTGTGTACTAAGCTTCACTGCTTTGGATTGCCAAATTCTACAGATACTCAACGTTCTTTGTATTGATTCTCTTCTCTTGAGTTCTTTGTTCTACGAGCATCATTTTCAATTCTCAACGGCAAAATTGGACTGTGTAACTAGAGCTGTTTAACAAAATTTTGCAATAATTTTGAAAAGACTTTGAAATACATCATCCTATAATATGTATTTCAACTTGAGCCAGTGGACTAACTCGTGTTGTGAATTTACTAAATTTTGAGAAGAGTTAAAAGTAGTAGTGATTACAAATTCAAGGAACGATTCTGTGCCTATACTCATTTATTAAAAAAACATACAAATTACTTCAAAGTGAAAAAAAGTTTTATTTAAAATTTTTTAAAGGTAAAAACAGTCATTTGGTATCTTATATTTTGTGACGTGAAATTTAATAACGAGAGTAACGAAATATTATGGATTAACATTTCTTTGTTTCTTGATTCTTGACACCTGATAGACATATCTCAAATCATTTGAATAAACAAGTTTTCCTCGTGTCATCCATCTCTACATAATTTGCAAACGCAATCACTCTGGTTTTACTTATTACGTGACCAAAAGTGAAAAGTGACATAAATATTAACTGCATTCATTTATTTTAATAGCAATAACTAATTCACTATGATGCCAAAGATGCAAATGATGGCCCTTTTTGGCCTTGTCTTACTCAATACATTGAACTTCTCAGTTGCTGTGCAAGATGAATTTGTATTGAATAGTTATGACACCAAGGAAAAAGGCCTAGAAGCAGAAATGGAGCAAGAATGGGGACAAATGTCCGGACTAATCGTCAATAGTTACAAGTATAAAAACCAATTTAAATTTTTTTATATGATGTATTTTGTATTCAACATGTTAATATTTTTATAAATGGATTAATTTTTTGTCAAAAATTTAAAATTTTATGTATAGTTGATCGATATATGTTTATTGTATTTAATTTTTTTTATTATTATTTTACATTCCTTATAGTAAGACGATAAAATATTTCAAGGAAGAAATTGATCACTTGGAGTTGGGGATGAGTCCACATCAAAAGATAGGGGTCATGCTCATCTTCATAGTATCGGCAATTTTATTGTTGACCTCATTTGTATTTTTATGCTATGGATCAAAATGGTGCTGTTGTCAGGGTCGTCGAAGAGATGATGAGAAATACACTGTGTATCGAAGTATGTGTTCTTTCCATAATTTACTATTATTATTATTATGTTTTTTTTAATCATTTTTCTCTTTATTATATCTACTATCTAACATATAATAACTCAAATTAAACAAGCCATTGTCTTTTGTCTCTTTTTCCCCCTTCTCAATTATCAAATGTATTTACATTGAACATTGTACTTTTTACTTATGTAGGAATGGTAGAAATTGATCACATCATTGCAATGCCTCCAAAGCCTGATCAAGGAAAATTACCCATTTGATAAGCCAACGACAATACACAACAACACATCAAATACTTGGAACGTTTGCAGTACATTGGAAGTTAGAAGTTGGAAATTACCAGAGACATTCGACATTCTTATCAAAATTACTTCTAAGCCAATCGACACATAATGTTTCCTAAGCTTCATTATTACTGCTACTGCTAACTACTAAAACTACGTATTGTGAAGAAAAAGACAAAGGCAATGAACACAGACAGAGCTGCAAGTTGTCAGCATCACAAAATTTGACAAAATATGGATTTAAAAAAAAAACCTTTTCTCTAACAAGATATCTTAAAAATGAGTGAGACTCATATCTCGTATCTTTTGTAACTTTAAATATATGTATATGAATGCAATTAATTTAGACTTAGAATATGATGTTTCTGTATAATATGGTCGAACGTTGAATCGCATGTAAATAATAAGCTACATGTGTGATATGTAATATGTAGCATGACGTACGGTGTAATTAGCTAACGAACTGACTAAATGAGATAAGTTTATGCGAACACCTACGACCTTTCATTATCTTATTATATAGAGTGAAAATCGATCAAGTAATCAGTCATCGGTAGAACTTTCGTTAGCTTTTTTAATTAGGAACAGAATATAGAACAACAAATTTGAATGAGTATATAAAAATATATATATATATAATATATAATGTATAGGATCGTTTATATTTTTGTTGTATTTCTCCGAATTTTATTTTAAAAATAGAATTATTTTCTTTCTCCTCTCCATTGACTTTTTTTATAATGATTTATGATTTAAATGTATAACATATATAACAAAATGACTGGGTCTTTGTGATACTATACTATACAGAATACAGAAGAGAAAGAAAAGAAACTATATATTTAGTGAACCAGATTTATTCGAAAAATACTGGAAAATAATAATAATGTTCTGTGAAAGCATTTTTTATATTTAATTATAGAGTACTGGAAAATAATACAGAAGAATATCAATCAAACATTTACGGTATAGTACTTAAGTATACAATATATATAGGTATACGTAATAATATGTTTTTCATGTCCTATGCGATTATACTAATGTCGAAATACTTGATGATAAAAGATTTGAAGAAGAAGAGAGAGCAATTTGCTCTGAGCAAACAACATTTTCTTTATCTATCGTATACCAATTACCAATACATACTCTTTCTACGTCGTTAGTTATTAGAGGAAAGGACATCAAAGGAGTTGAATATTTTTTAAATATACATTTGTATTATGTGTATAATAGTGTACACGGATAAATCTTAGAATAATATGTATAAATATGTATCAAGATAAGATTATACATTATAGACAACAAATTGAGATGTTTTATACACTGCACTGCAACTATTATTATACTTGTTGTCTAGAATCTACAGAAGTTTTTCGGTGCACAATTTCATGATACTAATAATTATTTTTTGAAGGCTGATATTTGTAATGTATACTATATTATAATAGTGTGCAGTGTAGTATGTAATATTATACAATATTTAGTTTAATAAGGAAGATTATTTTAGAAAGTGGTAAATTTATATTTAAAGAGACGACGCAAAATTTCAAGTATTTCAAAAGTGTCCAAATTATAATAATTACGTAAATTCGGCCAATTTCATTAAATTTTTAAAAATGAAAATAACTTTCGAAAATCTATAGATAATTTGATAAATTGAAATTTGACAAAAATCGCAATAGGTGAAAAATTTTGAATCATTACTTTAAATTTTAAATTATGTTTTTTTTTTCCAAAGTCAATTGCTATCATTTTATTTTAGCACTCTATATTGACATGAGTCGCTTCCGCTTTTGTTGCTTAGGTGTATCAAACTTTAATACTTTACTACACAGACTATAACTTAGGTTAAAGGTATAAAAGTTACTTGAAGTAAGTAGTATTTTTTAATGGTGTAATCTACATTTTAATGATGATGCATTCCGCCGAAAAAAGGTCTTGTTTCAAATATGTACAAAGACACAAATAAAACGCTCAAAATAATGAGCTTGTTTCTAAGAATATAGCTTATGTGACCAAACCCCTCCTATGACTACAAGATTATGATATTAATTTTTAGTTTTTTATACAATGTTTAAAAATGTAATAACTGCTGGTCAATACAATAATTATTATAGAGAAAGCAAACAGTGATGATTTATCCCAGGTAAAGAAATCTGGAATATGTCATCCGATTACTATGCAAATAAAACGACGCAAAGTTGCGTTTAATGTTCTTTGCTCACAAAGCAAGCAATCAAGTTTATAAATAATACAAAATGTAATCACTTTAAAAATAGAAATGATTTAATTGAGTAAACGGTAAATATAGACGGAACAATTACTGCAAGGTACTTTGTAAATAACTTTTGTCAAATAAAATACTGAGACATTACATACCGTTCTATGTCAATATGAAAATATGTATAATCAATGTTCAATATTATTTCTTTGATCAATGAAATGCTTACAGTAATGCACAATTTTAAATTACACCCTATCCATACTCCATATTTTGCTTGATATGAAGCTTACAGCTTAAAACTTTTGAATGACATAAAACGCCATTATTTATGACTGCGTACTACATGAGACAATGCACGTATTTTATGGTTTTCACAGTTTTTCAGCAACAAAAATGCAAACATATTTCACACATATTCAATTTTTAATCAAGAATACTAATTTTATTTCTCATTTTCTCAAAAAAATAAAATAAGGATACGTATATGTATGACATCTGATCATCATAACATTGCATCAGTGGTGAATTGTAACAAAATAAATAATACATTGTCTAAGTCAGACTCATTGTAATCTGATTGTACTTACTTCATTTTCTTGAGAAAAAACATGATCGACTTTGTATGCAAATCAAACACAAAACCCACGAATGGACGATTTACTTGAAAAATGACGGGTTTTGGAGGTCTTAAAACTTTGGTACCGATCAGCACACTACCAGCGGACAAAGCTTCTGTTCCATCTTCATTGATTTCAATAAAAGATTTTTGAATGACCGAACTGACATAAAGATCTTTTGCTTCAGTTAAACCACTCAAATCCACTTTTTGCTCACCTTGCCCAAAGACCGTTTTTATTCCAAGCTATTATGCAATATTTAAAATGAAAGTTTTAAATTCAATCAGTGTACACTGAAACTACCATGTAATAGATACTGATTCACTCATTCATTCATGTACATATATAATGTATTTAAGAGAGCCCTTCCCTTTGAAATCATAAAGAAAAATCTTTGGTACACCTTGGAGCCCGAACGGCTGAACCGAT